>JARHVA010002895.1:1257500-1337500 GCA_037957365.1 Torreya grandis
GTAAAATATAGAGTTTAATATTTGAATATAAATAGGATATGTGTTATGAATCATGTCTTTTAATGTGATTAGACTTTTAAATTTATATTCTACCTTTTTGAATCATTTCCTTTTGTTTAAATGATTTGTATTTTAACTTTTTATGGATTTTATGATTCATCCTCCTTACTAATTTGGAATAAATTACATGAGTGATAGAATTCATACACACAAATAAGATTTATTTTTTTTTTTAAAAGAGGCTTAGTATCCAAAGATATGACTAACTAAAAACTTATGCTTATCTATGAACCATTATGTAATCTCAAGTTTCAACCATATGTATACTTAGTATGTGAAAGGAAGAAAGGAGATGTCAAGATAGATCAGTATATAGAAGTGGTATAATGAGAAGTATTTTTTGATAATTGATCATAGGGTAGAGAGAGATTACTAATGGAATAAATGTTTGTATAACAAAGTCATAATAATAATTATCTAATTTAAGGTGAGATAAGATAGTATATAATCAATGTAAAAGACTGAAAATCCATCAAAGAAGTGAAATCATAAACATAAGTGTGAAATCATGAAAATAATGATAAGCTAGAGTAAATTTTATCAAACCTTATAAAACACATAAATCATAATAAAATGATCCATGTAAAATAGATAGGTGAAACTAAATTTGACACATAGTCAAGTGTATCATATATAGAAATAATCATAAATCTAATTTGAAATCATAATATAGAATAATGTTAAATAACACCATGTTGTGTTCATAAATAATAATAAATATGAACCTAAATATTAACCATGACATCTATAACATCTCTATAAAGATGGATTCTGATGGTAGCTAGAATCTTGTCAATCCTCATCGAAAGTTATGCAAAAAATTCCTTCTAAATCTCTTCAACTAGAAATTTAGGTGTAGCAGATGAAGTATCATGTTAATGATGGATATTATGCATAGGATAATCAAGGAGAGGAATATATATTTGAATGGTATTAATATTTTTGGGATGATAAGGAGGTTCAATCGATGTAGGAGGAGCCTTCCTGTATGGGTGAACTATGGAAGGAGGAATAGTTAATGCAGGTGTCAAATGTTAGTGATTATGAAGGTGTTGAAAGAGACTATGAAAGTGAAAAATATGATGTGAACCGAAATGGTTTTAAATATAGTATACCTACCCATATTTAGGGATATATTATGGTAATAGCTTCACATGAGGGATAGCCTTATCTTTTGGCTAAGCAGTGGCAAGACATAATGTGTCAATATACTACCTAGGTTTTTGGTAGTGAATGGAAGAGTGGTTATCTATTGCATGAAATCAATATATAAATTTTTTATTAGGCTTTTGGGGATACTAGTTTAAGAGGTAAAATGAGAAACTAGCAATAACTAATATAAATGGTAATCTTTAGTATAATAACCATTAATTTTATGGATATCATAATAAGGCTGATTGGCCCATTGGGAAGGCATGTGATGGAGCTATGAAAAAGGAATAAGGCCATAACCAAGAAAAGGTGTGGATATAATAAAATCTAAACAAGGCTCATTTGAAGATAGATTATAACTAAAGACTAGAGTAGGTTCATCAGATAGTGAGGTTGGTCAGGTAGAAGGCTTAAGAAGAGTAGCTATCATCTCTAGAGGAAACAAATTATAAGGATCCTTTTATCTATTAAATTTATAATAACCTATAATAACATGATATATGATAATTATCTTGAGGGGATATACTATAACTTTAGGTGTACCATTTGATCACTCTAGCTTTACCCTATGACAAATTCAAAGAAGACTAGTATTAGGTACTATAAAGAAAGGAATGTTAAAATATGAATTAATAGAATGAAATAAAGAAGTGTGATATCAAATAAATTTTATATTTATATATTATATGAGTCTAGATAAAAATGGGTCCACTAAATCATAGCCATCATCATAGTTAGGTGTATATAAATTGATGGTACATGTAAGTATGAATTGGTCATCAAAGGATGTGTGATAGATAAAATGTTTAGTCTTTGTTAAGATAATGGGTATATCATAAAAATGTGGTTAATGAGATCAAGGTTGAAAATATGGAGGAAATTAGGAAATAATATGAGGGGAGAGGTTAGAGGTTTTATCTTGAGGCTAATCTCATCTATCTTTTCATCTTTAGAATATATGAGGTTAGGTGGAATGTTCCTAATTAGTTTAGGGTGACTATTATAACCTAGAGTGGAATTGATGGGATAATTAAAGAGTTGAGATTCCCTGAATTGTATATTAGGCAAAGGTTCAAGGGTATAGACTTTAAAGAGACCACATTCTTGGAATTATTTGAAATTTCAAGGGTTTGTGTCAACTTGAATCTTGTAAATAGATCCATTATGGGGAATTTGATGTGTTGGCATGAGGAAAAGGATATTAATATCATATTATGAGTTTAATATCAACCCATAAAAATTTTATAAGAGAGTTGAAAGTTAAATATCATAAATTTCACATAAATGGTGACAGGAGGGTTGGTTATGGGAAACCAAACACAACCTAGAGGAGGAATTTATCTTATACCATATCCTTGACATGTGATACATATGAATTTGAGGTTACATTATAAATATCCAAGTGTATTAATGAAATCAAGGGAGAAAACATAAGTCCCTAAACCTCTGTCAATTATGGTATGCTTAACTTGGATATCACCAATTTAGATGCTAATGAATAAAGTAGGATCATCCACATGAATCATAATATCATTGAGAATCATGGATGTAATAGGAAACATAAAGGAAAGATAAGTTTTCTTTATTCATCAACATGTATGGAATTCTCTTCACATTATTGAAGGATACTATCTTTGGATCCAAACAAGGTAACTTTGTATCATACTAAAGGAGGAAGAGGGATATTCATTTCAAACAATAATTGCATTAAATGGATTTGATAATGGGGGGAAGTTAAAATTAATTTTAGGAAATGTATCTTAGATGGGAGATGAGAATGTTTTGCAATGGGATCATATTCATCATAACCCATGGGAGGATTATTATATATATGCACATAATGTTCCAACAGCTCCTGGGAAGGAGGGTCGGAAGTGAAATTGAACTTGTGTTGATAAGGTGTAGTTGGTTTAGGCTAATTACAATTGGTTTGATTGACTTTAGGTGTTGTGATAGTTGGTTGAGGTATTTATTGTGGTCAGGTTGTAGAAATACTTTTAGATGTTTGGGTAATGTTATCTTATTGTGTAAATGTTAGGGTAAGAGTAGAAATAGTATGAGAGGTATAGTAAATTTGAGTTTTTGAGAGTGGTTCTTGGAAGGCTATAAGGTATTCTTTACCCAATTCCATTGGATGGGATAGGTAAGTATCTTGAATGACATGAAATAATAGAGATATGTGATGCATGGGTGTTGGATTTGAGTCAATAAAATCAACTAATATTTTCATGTTAGTCATATTAACCATGTTTTCCTCATTAGTAGTGAGGTCTATAAGATTTAAAAAATTTTGTATAAGGAGTAGGATTGTAGATGTTATCTTTATGGTTGTAAAGAGGCTATTTATATATATCAAGATGAGTATTAGCTTAATTTAAAGCTTAGTTTTTGTTTTGCATTCATGGGATTTAAAATCTATGTCATATGATTTTTGATGATTATTGGTTTTATGGTCAAATTTTCGACCAAGAATAAAATATATAGATTGATTGGAGGGGGAGCATGCCCCATAAAATGGTTGTTTGGAGTGATTGATCAATTTTCATGAATAGTGTCATAGGTATAAATAATGCCACCATTGATTGCATGAAATTTTTTGTTTTTAATAATAATATGAGTGCTTGTCATATATTTGTATGGTTTGAATTGATGCATGAGGAAGTATTATCACATATCTTGGTCAAGGGATTCTTCCAAGGTTTTTAAATAGAGAGAACAAACTCAATATTTTAATTTAGGGTATAGATCATGAGTCAATGGGTGGAAAATGATATCATCCACCATATTATACTTAGATTTTGTAGACAAGTTATTCCATTATTTTATGAAGGCTTATGCGATTTTAGTTTCAAGTTGTTTACAATTTATAAAGTGGGCTAAGTTGTTCTCGGGAAGATCACTAGTTTAAAAATCTTAGACTAGTGAGTTAACCAAGTCTTTAAATCTAGTGATAGAATGGATTTTTAATTAATTATACCAATCTAAAGTATCTCTTAAGAGTATTTTAGATAACAGTTTGGTACCTAAGGTGTTAAGTTTGACCCAATCTTTATAAAGGTTGATGTATGTATTTAAGTGTAATGTGGGATTAGTGGAACCATTATAGGTGATAGAGGGTGTGATAAATCCTATATCAATATTATAAATTTGAGGTACAAGGGGTTCATTTTGTATATGTTTGATTGTTTTATTAATGAAAGGTGGTTGAGGGATAAGGTTACCATAAGAATCCATAAGGAGGGGGTGGGGGGAATTCATATTTTTCACTCCCCATGAAACATATTGAGGTTGGTTTTGAATATTAATGAGATGATTTTACATCTACATTATTTTATTTGAATTATTTGTTTGAGAAGTTTTTGAAATAATAGTTGGTTAGTTTGGGCATCATATTGAGTAGTGTGTACAACATGTGATGCATTAGTATTAGTATTAATGGCTTGAGTGTTACTAAGATTAGTATCATTTGTTATCCTAGTGTCATGAGAAGAATTGGTAGAAAAAGAATCACTAGTTGCATGATTACGGGGAAAGGTATTTTGAAGAGGCCCACTAGAATTTGACTCTGCAATGTTAGTAGAAATACTTGGCATGGAGGTTGAATAAGTCATAGAAGAAGATGCCATAGTGTGTGAAGGAGACATAATAGAAGGAAAAGGATGAGATTCAAAGAAGATGGTTCCCCCAAATCCATGAGAGAAGGTAGGGGAGGGTGAAGGAGGTTATTCTACTTGAGGACCTACCATAAGACTATAAATTATTGAAGGGTATTTTCATCTATGTTGAGTAAATTCATTTATGAAAAAGACAATTTCAATTGTGTACTCTCAATCATGCTCATATTTAATGGAGAACAAAGGATTATGAACTAAGGATGAATGGTAAGGATTCCCATAGGTTGTAGTGTGAGTGGTAATATGGACATTGATTTCATCCAAATTAGATGCCACAAACTATATTGGGAAACCTATTAGAATTAGTAAAACTTGTCATGTTTATTTGATTTAAATCTGTATTATCCTCAAATAGAAAATTCATGATGAAGGAAAGAGACTAAAAATTTTATGGAAAGAAGATCAGATGATAAGAGACATAATCTAACCAAACGATAGTGTTTTATAACATAGGAAATAGAATAGGGTGTAAAATACATAGTCAGATAGGTTGAGTGTGTATAGTAAGATAATAAATATAATAGGATAAAAATAATACATAATTAGATAATTAACTTATGTACTAAAAGGAAAGAAAAATAATAGGATGAAAAGATACACAACTGGATAGCTTGATTTTATACTATGTAGCGAGAAACTAAACATGATGAAAAATATACATAGTCATATAGGGAGACTGTATACTGAAGGTAAGTAATACTAACAATCTATAAGAGACTATGTTGATAAGGATGATAGTGTTCTAAAAATAGGGATAAGTTTTGTGAGATAATAGATAAGCAAATCAAATGAAGTTAACCATAAATTATATCAATGAGGTTGATGTAATTAAAATACATAACACAAACCTTACACTAGCACTGGCTAGTGCAAGTTTTATAATACAAAATATAATGACTAAAGAGTAACCCAAAAAAACATGAATGTAAAAGTTAACTAATTGGTTATTACTAAATGTTATTAATTTATAATAATTTTTTGAAATTAATGATGGGAAGTTGGCTATAAGAAGTAACTAAAAAGCAATGTATGGATAGTTTTAAGTAGTTTTTGATAAAAGGAATATATATTGGTGATGGTATAGATTTGGCATTGGGGCCTACTCCCTCACTTCACAGTCCCATAGTGATAAGGGTATATATTTCTTTGCCAATATATACCATAAACCATATGTTTATACTTGGCCATAAAACCAATTTAGCTTCCACCTTGGTGATCAAATCTAAGTAGGTAGACCTTGGGAAGAAAAATGTTTAATGTTTCTTAGTGTAAATAATTTGGAAGTGTGTGAAAAAGATAAAAATAGTGTGACTAAATAGATAAATTAAAAAAGCACCTAATTATTTTATTTTGGTTACTCTAAGAAAGCAAGTAAATAAAATGGAAAGTGAATTAATTACTACTAAAAATAGGTTATTATTTTGACTGTGAAAAGTATAGAGTTAATTTAAGAAACAATGTATACAAACTATACAAAATAGAGTTGATGGGGTCAATACTATTCTATAGAAGTAAGATCCAAGAGAACATAGTTGAATAATTCAACTATGACTTCTAGATAGAAGGCATGGTATAAGACTATGTTGAGTTAGTCGACTTGTGAAAAATAATACTTTAAATGAAAAATAAAAAAGATAGAAAAGGTAAGAATAAAACTTGATAATTTTGAATATGATTAATTTGAAAAATTTTATGTTGTGTTTCTCAAGTTTTGATTTTAATATTTAGCAAACAAAGTTGATTGGATCAATGAAGTGTAAAAAACTTGTATGCTAAAAAAGAATCTATGAACAAAGTCAACTAGATTGACTACGTCTACAAACCTATATGCTGAAAAAGAACTATAAATAGAGTTGACTAAGTTGATGAAGTATGTAATTATGTAACTAAAAAAGAATACTATTTTTATCTTATCGATCTAGTCACTTGTATTTGGATAAGACCTACACAAATAAAACATAGTTATTTTTGATAGACTATGTGTTAAACCTATGCATAAAATTTTAGACTACATTGATAGGTTTGATATAATACTGTAAAAATAAAAATATATAATATGATGATAAAATGAATGCATGAAAGAAAATATAGAAGGGTTTGATTCACATTGGGTTCACCAGAATGTATACAAATGAAAATTTATCTAACCTATTAATCAATCATAGATCAAAGAAGATAAACCCTACTTACACTTTTGTTTTTTTATACATTTAGACATTTGGGGTCATGACCAAGATGGATCTAATAGACTTAAATAAGGGGTCCCTTATCATAATAACTTAAATATAGAGAGTTCCAAATCCTCTAGTCAAGCAATACCATGCAATAACCCTAGATAGATCCTATATTTTCATATTCACTAAGTATAGGCAAAGTAAATCAAAATCTAATCTAGTGAACTCTAAATCTTGTGGCAAAAAGTGGGGGTAATAAATATTAAAAATTAAACATGCATATAATATCTATATTCAAGTCAATGTATAGGAAATCCTAATGCATGGGAGAGAAGTACAAATGCTAATCTATCTAATTTAACAAAGGAGGAACACGGTTAGGAATACTTAACTTTGAAGATGAATCCATTGAGGCTCAATCTCTCCCTTGGCAAAGGTGATTAATAATAGGTTCTTTAGGTATGTAAATATATCAAAGATAAGCCATCCCTAAGATACACAATGTCTCTATGTATCCAAAAGACTTCTCCATAAGACAAGATCCATATATCCAAAATAAGTATTATAACCTTAAGCAATGCTCCTCATGTATAATAGTGGATATGAAAATGCATAATATAATACTCTTATTCTTATCTTCCTAATAAATGGTAGAAATGGATGTGCATATATAGTTGAATCTAACCCTAAGAGTTTATGAAAGTTTAGCTTATAAGGTCAGCCTAATTCAACCTTTTATCATTAATTGATAAAATCAAGTTAGGTCCCAGTCAAGGTCAACCATGGATGACCTAGACCTGTAATGTGATAATTTTGATTTGAATATAGGGTTGGCCTAGGCCAGCATTGTTTGATATATGTCAAAAAGGGTTTTAGGCTTAGGTAAGGGTTGAATAAGGTAGTTAATGACTTAGAGGAGTGTATAAGGGAGGAGTAAAATCTTAGGTAAGGGTATAAGATGAGTTTTTGAAAATAGCAATTGGTGGTATAGGGGACAATAATCCTATAAAGCACCAATGGTCTACCCACCCCTTTCATAGTGTAGCCTTTAAGGCATGCATTCAAAGAGATTGAGACTCAACGGGTTCCTACAAGAGAGAAAGAATCAATAATTGATAACATTTGAAAATATTATATGTATGCACATATCATCTACTCACCAATTGAGAAAACTTGTTACTTATGAGAATAATTAGTCACTAATTGAGAAAGCTTGTTTATCTATGGTGTTCACTTCCCAAACTTTTTTTCACTACATGTTGAGCAATAAGACTATTATTGTTGTTAAGGTTGATTTGACTAAATGCCTATTATCTAAGGCAAATTTAACAAGTCCCATGGCCATGTGGTTAATGATGCTAAGTGATTTTTAGATCAAATATCATAATCAAAAGACCATAAATGGAAAATGTTTTATATACCAACTTGTAAATATACTCTATTGGATATGGAGTCACTCAACTTTGAATTCCTAAATGAGCTCATTTTGACTTTGGAGGCAACTACTATTGAGTCCAAATAATTGACATTATATTTTGATGGATCATACACATCTCATGGATTGGGGTTGATATCTTGTTCATTAAACCACAAGGGGATCTCATTCCCAAGGCATGATGCATCATTTTCATAGTTAATGGTATATGGATATTCTAAATTAATCATTAACAAATAATAGACCATTACCAAACAAAGGATGAGAAGATTTTACCTTACAATAATATGGTAGACAAGCTTATGTCACATTTTTAATCTCTTCAAATTGAGAAGATACTAAGAGCTCATAACCAATTAGTTTATGTAATGGCAACTATTATGTCCATTTTAGGAGTGACCAACAATGTTAAAGAGTATCAAATCCTCATTAAGAACCTTCTTCAACTAGTTCAAAATCAAAAGGATTCATAAATGGTATGTGATATTATTGATCTTAATGTCCCTTGGTATCAAGACCTTTATAAATACCGTCATGACTACATTCAT
The DNA here is from genome assembly GCA_037957365.1 of Torreya grandis. Lineage (NCBI taxonomy): Eukaryota > Viridiplantae > Streptophyta > Pinopsida > Cupressales > Taxaceae > Torreya > Torreya grandis. The sequence goes on from JARHVA010002895.1 coordinate 1,266,544, forward strand.
CCCCCAGAATTATCATAGAACTAGCATAAAGCCTTCATCCATAAGACCACCCAATATAAATTACTTGTAAATACATTATATCATAGGGGTTATGGTGGAACACTAATTCATTATTTATCCTAAAGATAATCCTAATTATCATTGGAGGACATGCACGAAGGATCTTATGGGCCCATACCAGTGGTTTATTCCTTGCTAAGAAACTCCTTTGAACTAGGTATTACTATCCCATAATAGAGACAAATGATTTCAAACATGTGAATAACTATGATGATTTTCAACAACATAGTGATTTGATATATTTTCCTTCCATGATGCTCCATCTGATCACAACATCATGGATATTTTCTACTTGAGGACTCAATCTTATATTAAAAGTGATCCGTAATTCCTCAGATGGCTAAAAGAACATCATAACTGCCACATGTTACTTTACCAAGTGGATTGAAACCATTCCTCTCACATATATATCTAAAAAATATATTTCCAAGTTTATTAATTACCACCTCAACTACTATTATGGCATTCCCTCCACCATTTTAATTGATAATTATGGCCCATTCAAAAATAAATTTGTCAAATCCCTATGTTCCAAATTATAAATCAAACATAAAAATTCCATAACCTTTTACCCTCAATATAATGGAAAAGATGAGGCATCCAACAAGACCATTTTAATAATCATAAAAACATTATCATTGACATTGGTTGTGATTGTCATCTACAAATATGCCCAACCTTATTGGCTTATTGTACCAATACCCACACACCTACATGTGCTACTCCCTATTCCCTAGTTTTTGGATTTGAGGCCATTATACTTCTTGAAATCATGTTTCCTTCTTTGTGTATTTCTTTATAGAATATCATTGATGATGAAGATTATAGAGTGGACAAAATACAAGAGTTTTGGATCTTAGATGATAAATAACAAACTACGTAGATAATTTTAGACCATACCAAAATCATATTTATCATAGTTATAATAAGTGTATCCTCCCTAAAGAATTTGAAATTGGTGATTTACTGCTAAAAGAGAATCAAAATAAAACCAAAATCAAGTGTAAAAATAAAGGTAAGTTTGAAGTTAATTGTCTTGGTCCCTTTGTTATGGTTGAAAATTATGGTTCTAGAGCATATAGACTACCTACACCAAATGGGAAAGAGCTCAAGTAACCCATAAACATAATGAATTTGAAATGATACTATGATTAACTAAAAAGGAACCATTATCTATAGGAACCCTCACTTGGGGACACCAATCTCACCTTCATTCTATTACCATACCATTCCATGCACCATTCTTATTTTATTTTACTATGTCATACCCTATACCATTCCTATTTATTTTATCATACATTTCTCTAGACCATTATTTATTCATTCCCTAAGCATTCATATTATTGATCATGATGTTAATTACTAATTATGATCTTGATTATGAACAAGTGTCATAGGTAGATTCAATGACTATTTTTCCAAAGGCACTTCAATAATGATCAGAATTAGTTATTTGTTTTTAGACAAGTGTTCTAGGGTATGTTAATAAGGGTGTTACTTTATTGATAGTTCCTTAAAAACTTACTCTAATTACTTTTCCTTGTTTACTTCCCTTTTGTCTACCATTTTTGTTCCTATCTTATTATTTTGAGATCTTTTTGTATGACTCACATTCTATTGTTGGTTTATGGTGGAAATACCATTGTAACCAATTTATCTATTGTTTGAGCCTCTACCTAAGGATGTTTTTATCCTTTTATAGATGGTTCATTATAAATTTGAACATATTACTTTACTTTCCTTATTTCAAAAACCTAAAAACATTGAAAATACTAAGGATAAACCCTAAAATTCAAAAAAACATCAAAATTGGCTTTGAATTTCCACATGAGATATACAACCTTGATTTTTTTAGGATGGGACCGATTATCTAGCCTGATTCATTTATAATCTACATTACCATTCCAATATTATTATCCTCCCATTTCAAGGAGAACTACATCATCTTGAGGTCCACATGGACTATGCATATAACACTTGGATGTATGGGGCATTTTGAGTAAACTCAAATAATCTTCTTAATTTTTATTTCTTCACACTCACATTATTTTACAAAAAATGTTTGCCTTATGCTCTCACCATTTTATGAGTAATCATTACTTGACTAGTGGGTATTATGCATTTAGTGCACTCTAATTTTTGCTTCCATTATTTGAATTCTCTCACCATTTTTTGAGTATATCCTTTCTTGTATCTTATCTATTATCATATACCTACTTTTCATCCCTTTCCTTCTACCACATATACTTGGGAGAACTACATTTGGTCTGAAGTCCATATAACTATGTAGGTAACACCCACTTGAATTTGGGAATTTAGAGTTATCTCGACCACCCCTTTCCTATTATTTTATTCCATCTATTATTTTAACCAATTCATTGTCCTCTTAACCTAGGGGTACAATATCTAAAGTGTAACACATCAATTATTACACACATACAATTTTTGATTGCTTACATTAAGCTCTTTCTCTTAATTATGTTGTGTTATATGTATATTCCTTATTGAGTTTATTATTTATTTGGTTTATGTGTTATGTTTTTAAGTCAATTAGTTTACACTTTAGTCTTGCCTCAAGTTGGGCTTGAGTTGTTTAATTTTTATTTGTGTGTGGTACATCTTGTTGTTACTTGAGTCTTGATTATCCATATCTTGATTTTAAGTGGTTTACAATTTGTTCTTGTGTTATTTATTGTTTATTTATTTATTTAATGTTGTTTATTTATATTGTTTGCTTATATTATTTGTTTATGTTGTTTGTTTATTTATAGTGCTTATTTATTTTATTCATTTTTTGTGCTTGATACATTTTGTATTACACTTATGTTTTGATATTTTATATCTTTAAGTCATTTCTAATTTGTACTTAGATATTTTATTTCAGTGTTGTGTTTGAATACAACTTTTTAACACTTGATTCTTGCCTTCACTTGGGCTTGAGTTGATTACTTTTGTATTTGAACTATTTATAGTGTTTGTCTATATTGTTTGTTTGTTTGTATCCTTTGTTTGTATGTTTGTATTATTTATTTAGTTTATTGATTATTTTTGTGTGAATCCTTTTATTTCCATTTAATTTATGATTATCTATATCTTTATCTTAATTTGGTTACATTTTTATTTTTACAGTTTTTTATTGTTTGTTGTGTTTAATACATTATCTTGTACACTTACATCTTGATATTCAATATATCATCTTTAAGTTGTTTACATATTATATTTTGATTTTTTTATGTTTAGATGTGTTTTTTATTCAATTTAGGTTTTGATATTTTATCATTATCTTTATTTGTGAATATTCACATTTGAACTAGTCTATGGCAATATGAAATACAATTTCATTATAATTTATTCATACTTGTGATACATAATTTCATTTGCCAAAATTCAACAAAACAAAGTGATAAAAATCATATATAACAAATCCTATCCAAAACATGATCATAATGCCATCACATTAACATAACATGCCTGTGTTACCTAAGGACATGCATCTCTTGAAGTAGGCATATACCATCTAGTCATACTAGAATTACATCCACGAGATAAACACAAGTGCATAATGAACTATAAATATAAAAGACAACTAAATAATGGTAAACAAATACACAACAATATCCATGTTTTGATCAACATCTAACATCTAGAATTGTAGTGGTACAGAAGAAAAGAACACTAAAAAAGAATATCAAGAGTCCATATATAATGATTCATGAGACAAAATTAATTGTTATAAATACATACATACATACATACATATCAAAATAAACAATTTTATACATAAATATAATATGTAAAACTCATATACAATGAAAAAATGTGGAGTTACAAAGATATAAAATCAACTCTAGCTTGCCCCATCTCTAAGGGAACTCTAATCAAAGATTTGTCCTATACTAGGTGCTGGTGATGGTGGTGGGTATGGTGTGGGTGGCGCCATCACTACTTATTATAGATTTGAATGTGCTACTAAATGATTTGAAGTAGTAGTGTTCCAAGACTTATAAGTCTTACTAGTCTATTGGATCTATGAATACTATCTATATGTAGGTTCCCTATAATCCACTAGGACTAACACCTCTTACAAACTTTAGTAGTAGGAAATATCATACTCCATGTGTATGACATTATCCTTCATATGTAGGTAATTATCCTTGACCACAATCAGGTTAGATAATGATCTATACATACCCTCATATGATGTAAGCTATCGAGCCTCATGTATCTCCCCACAAAGACTATGAACCTACTCAATGGTCCTATCTCAATTTTCACAAGCCTTATCTCATTCCATTATGATTATCATAAGCTCTCCATCTAATTTTGTCTAGACCTAGTCAACCTATCCTACACACCTACCAATTGATCCACATATACTCTAAAAGTGGTAATCTATGAATCTTAAGCTATGATAATTCCATATAACTAGGTGTTCTCACCCTACATCATCAATAAATCAAATCATAACCTAGACACATCTTTCTATAATTAGACAATATATACTAAGTGTTTTATGATCTCATGGTATAATCTATTAATTAGGGCATGATCACTAGCTGATCTCCCTAAGCTAGAGGGCCAAGCCTCTCCTATACTTGCACTAGTATCAATATCCATGCTTGAGCTAGAGGGCTCCACCTCTCTTGTGTCTATGCCTATCCCTATGCCAGAGGCTCCAACCTCTCTTATCCTGATACCATGGCCTAAGTATCTACCTACTACCTTATCCATCTCTATATATGTCCGATGACCCTATCCTCACTCTTCATCCCTATTACCACCCTATAAAAAATGAAGTTATAATTGATATTATGTTATATGATTCATAGGAATTTGAAGGACTTATTGTGTTGGCTATTAAATTAGAGCCTACATGATCTATAGATGGATCACCTAGGGTATCATCTACTATGTGGAAACCTATCCATGTATACATGTTTTTACCAAGTACTATTTTCTCCTTTATAAGACTTTCTTATGTTGTCTTAGAAGTTGGGGCTAAGGTATAGTTAATATAGTAGGTCACAAACCTACCCACCATGTTGTAAAGGCATATATAACACTAACACTTATAACCTCACCTATATAGGCCCACACTATAGGTTGTACCATGTTGAAATCTATAATATCCTAGACCCTAGGTATTGGAAACTCAAATCTTTAATGTTAATGTAACATGTTCAAAAAAATTAGGCACATATAATATGTCCTATTGAATATAAACTATTACTACATTTGATCCAACATGTATCTCTCCATGATAAATTTGTGGTGACCCATGATGTATCAGAGGGTTAACACATACTAAAAAATAAAGATGTACTCTATCTATCCAAACTAAATCACCAAGTATGGTCTCTAGATAAAATCTTCATCCACCATCTCATCGATGACATGCCTATAAAAGTATAAATCCCCTTGGTGTCCTCATAGCCTGCTCGTGTCTAAACCCTACCATAAGCCACTAGATCCTCAAGTAATTTTTGAAATAGTTTTCCAATAGGATACTCTATAGAGATATGCTAATAAAACCTAGACCTAGAGGAAAGTGATATGTCTATTTTGTTACCCTATTCGATACAAAATCATGTGTAAGTTTATATACAACTAATCCAATATTATGAGGCCCCATGAAAAGTGTGTAATATAATCTAACATGTCCTAGACCATGCATATCATTACAATTTGAAAGAATTGACTATTCTTATTAGGTAATAGGAGGATTCTAATAAGATAATCAAAATTAGTACCTACTGGGGACATTTTTCCTATGATGGAGGTGATACTCTTAGAAAAATAACTATAGGTCAAGCTTGGTCCTCTAACATGTCAATATCAATTGACCCCTTAGTAATAACTAGGCATGCCACTCAAATCAAATCTTCCAATACACTAATCTAGCCCTTTGACATCTAATATATCCATTCACCCTAAATAGACACTCATATAATTTGGTGTACATCCTCAAGGGTTACATTAACCTCTCTAGGAGGTAGATGGGAAGTATGTCTTTGAATTATAGTACTCTACTAGCACTGCCTAGTATGCATGATCCACTCAAATCATTACAATATGGGATGTGTCACAAAAATACTACCTATAATAACCCCATGATCTTGTATTTCATAATACCATATTATTATAGGACCCATGAAAATTTATCACATGTTTTGATGACTCTTACATGCCCTTGTGTAGCATAATCCAAATAGAATCAAGTTAGTCACTTGTCTACTTTTCTTCTAGTTGATTAATCTACTATTTTCTTCTAGTTTTGGACATAGAAAAATATTATTATATCCTAATTTCCACTTTATCTTAGACCGTTTACCAATTTTGATAATGTCACCATTTTCCTCAATGATTTCATCATTATACAAAGCATCTTTTCCATTAAATAGGTCAACTTCACCATTTTCCTCCTCAAGTCTATGATTTCTTTGTTATGCAAGTTGATCTTGCCATTAGTAATATGACCTCACTTTTTGTAGTAAATCCACCTTTTTATGCATGAATGTTAATTAGGTGATTACATCATTCCACTAGTGATACCACCATTTCACTAGTGATATTTTAATTTGACTCACATTTTCATTATTTATGTGATTTTTAATGATATACACAATTTCATCATTTTGGTGATTTTCATTTATTCTTGTGATCTAAATAATTTCCTCACAAGATCACCATTAACATGGTATATTTTACATTTATGGTGTTGACTTTGTGATTTTATCTCTTCAATATTGGCAAAATCACTTTTTCACCTACTTTTAGGGCCTAATAAATGTAATTAATGACCAAATTACAAACAAAAAATGTATCTACTAATGCATCACTCCTTAGTGGTCATTAGTAATCTTGAAATCTCTCTCCAAGGTGTTAGTGGTAGGTGGGATATTAGCCATTTTTAATTATCTCTTATGGTTAAAGGATAGAGCTTACGATTATAATATTGGAGGGTAAAAATGAATAGTCTTCTCCCCCAAGGGTGAATATATAGTCAATTTTTTGAAGTCTCCCCCTGGACTAATTTTTTATCCATTTTTATTCCTACGAGGCTAATATTTGACTCATTTACAATATCTTATCTATTTTTTTACTAATTACCCCATATTTCAGCCTTACATCTTCTAAAAAATGTTTGGGGCATTTTTTCATTTCTCTTGGTGCATTTTGTGAAGTAATTGGACACTCTCTATAATTTTTTAGTTTGTGTTTATGTGTTTTATCACATGTTTTTTTTTCCCCTTTTTTTTGTCACCTTGACTTAGTCTATAGTATTGATAGGGGCATTATCATGGTGCTTCATGTTATACAATTGTGCTTGAGTCTATCCAATGGAATATGATTCCCTTTCCTTTATGGTTTTTATCACTAATGTTATATTTTAATTTGTCTATCAAATTGGTGGTTGGTCCAAAAACATGTTATAAGTTGGTCCTCATGGTATTTTATATCATGGTGCATACTATATTGGTGTTATATCAAAAAAACAGACATGATAAGTCTAAATAGATAATGTTGAAACAAGAAATATCCTTGTCTACTATCCCCCAACCATTTCTTCATAGGCCTAATAAACATTTTTCTAAATAACAATTTTCCCTACTGGGGAAAACCTTATATACTAATCAGCTATTAAATCTACCCTAATAGGGTAAATTTATAACTCAAGTGATTAAATCTACCCTAATAAGTCACCTTATTATCTATAAATTAGGACCACCCTTTTAGGGGCCAATTTATTTATATTTATTATATTTATTTTCAATATCTAATGTCTGCATTTCATCCCTACCTGCCCTCTCGAGGGGGCATCATGGATCATTGACTATCTCTTTTTCCAAAATTTTCATATTTTTATTAATGATTTTTTCATTATTTTAAAATACATTACTTTACCTAATGTCTTTCAATGAATTCTAAAATAGGGGGAAAATATAGACATCCAATTCTCACCACTACCATGTCAAAATTACGAGTCTAAACTACTTCTTACAATAACACATAAATTAGACCAAACCCACCAAAATGCTATGATTCATTTACATATGTCAGATGTAATTCCTGATTCACATCAATATGTTTTTAACTAGGTAATTCCCCTATATATAATCATTATCTTTTTATAATTTGTATACAGTCAAATCATGACCTAGGAATGTTGACATTTTTTATTAACAGTACATGGAAATTAATCAAATTCTAAGAATTACAAAAAGACTAATCATATTCACTTAACTAATTAAATCTAATTAAATGCTTAAGTGAAAAAATCATATTAGATTAGCTAATATATAATATTTGTAAATGATTTTTTTTTTTTAAAATGACATCATCATGACATAAGCTATCATAGAGGTCAAAATTTAAGCCATACCTAATCAATGCAACAAATATAAAATCTACACAAAGCATGCATGTTAATCTCTCTATTCTCCTAAATATTAATTTTAACATTAATTGAATTTTATCTCCAAAGTTGAATTGATTTTGGACCACACATCTTGATCCCGAGATGGATGGTCCATAAAATTTTAGTAAAGCTATATATACATAGGCCATGATCATTTTCTATTTATATTTTATGTGCAAATAATTAATGTCAAATATTACTAATAATACTCACCATTATTCATTTAAAGTGAACAAAGTCATAGTGGACAAGGGGAGATGTTGTTGGATTGAACACATGCATTGACAGAGACTCCTATATCCATAATCTAAGCATAAGAATTTTCCAAACAATTGTTATAAATAATCTTTAGGGAAGGTGAGTGTATTGTTCACCTTATGTATTGATTTATTTACTTTAGTGATTATAGCTCACCCTAGGGACCAATATTGAAGTGTTATTTTTCATGATTTTGTTTTTATTTGGATACTAACATAGATTCTAACCAATATTGTCATCTTGTTCTACAAATGAAACTAAGGTGTTAGTTGTTAAAACATATAACTTTTGTTATGAGGAACCTTTCAAAATTTAAAATGATGTAGAAGACATGCATATGGAAAAATAATTATGTGGAATGAAAATAAATCATTATCTCAAACATGTTATACAAAACATAATGTTACTAAGGTCAGTGATTCAATAAATCATGACAATTTTGAAATGAAAAAAAAACTACATGGTGTTTACCCTAATTTTGGTTTTACACCATATAAGTATAATTTTTTAAAAACCAAATAGATATAAACATATATAGTTAAAATGCAAAAATATGATCTATTTGAGAGGGTCAATTAAAAAAATAATCCCACGTTTCACAAATGAAATCTAAATTGAAGTAATGAATTTATAAAGAGGTTAATAAAATAAACACACCTTAATAATGAATTTTCCATCTCATTATGCCTAACTTATTATCTTATGGTCTGAACCTATCATTTTGATGACATAGATCACCTTTACACTACAAAAAAATTAAAATATGATTCATGTCCTTTAATTTTAGTTACATACCTTCAATAGAATTCCATCATGTTGGACACTACCATCCATACATAGACACTAACATCTATGATAGTGTCTAGATTCCTTATCTATTATTTTTAACTCATAAGTCACCAAAATTGAAAATATTTCAAAATGTATGGATCAGACTATATTTATTATCTAACCCTTTCTTGAGATATTCTCAAAATGTATGATATAAATACAAATTAATGCCTACTCATTCTAGCTAGAAAATATCAAGCAAACTCATTAAATCAATTTTATAACTAAGTTATATTTTTATGTTCTTCCCTATTTTTATGTTAGTCATATGAGCATTCATATTATATGTTTGAAGAATTTAAATAACAACCCATGATCATTATTTATCAAGTTATAATCTAGATCATTGCATGCCCTTAAATATAGCATATTTGACCCTTGTGCCCACAAGTAAGAGAGAGATACATATATATAAGTCCCTCATCAGAGTAGTTGATATATAGGTATTTTTAATTTAAAAATTGTTCTTTGAGGTCAACTCAGGTTTTTGATCCCACTAGCCCATGTTTGGCAAGGTGACATTACCTACGGTGAAGAACTAGGGTTTGAGCTATAAAAATTTGTAAAAATATTGTATGTGTGATTAAGATAAACAAATATATAAAGGGAAAATAAAACCATAAAAATCCTAGGTGGTCACTTATAAATAACAAATATATTATATATAGGGCATTAACATTAGTGTCCACAAGTCAATGGTAGTGTATAGGCCTTTTGAAATAATATTTCTTGAATATGATGATGAAATTTGATGAAATTTGAGCATCAGTATACCTATTCCTACAATTTTGCATCTTAGATTAATTGGAACATCTACAAATAATTTAGGTATTATCTCTTCTTTGTGTTACAATTATAATAATATCAATCGGCATTATACTTTCTATATTTGATAATTATTTTGATTCATTATATTATGATATCTAAATTAATTAAATTAACCTACTTTAAAATAGTTTTATCCATCCATTTAATTAGGATATTATAACCCCATTAACCTTTATCTATATAAAAAATTAAAATGGTTAAACATTTGGTGAACTTGACCTCTATGTCTTATTATGTAAATCCTATCTTGCCCTCAAGTTTTCAACCTTATAGGGTTTCATATTACAGTGATTATCTAGTTTTGATTTTTCCTATCAGGTTGGATTTTTTCCTAGCATTCATATATCTCTATTTTTTATTCTCATATTACTCTTTGGATAATTTAAAATGAAAAAAAGGAACTTATTCCTCCTCCTAACCCTAAAGAGGGTGATAAGTACTTTCCCTCTAACTAGGTCCATATTATCATCATTTTAAGGGGTAAGGTGGCCTACCCTATTTTACGTATTCTTTATCAAATCCCTCCACCTCAAAAATACCATTTAGATGGTGTTTGTATGCATATTAAATATGGATTTGCTAGGGTTTGTCTTTGTCAAACCATTAAGGATTAAATCATCATTATGACAAAAGAGTTATAAAAGTAGCATCATTATTTTAGTTCAAAGATCCCATCATTGAAAAGTTAGATTACATACAAAAAAAATCCAAAGTATGATATTTTTAATCACATGTTTGCATCTTCATCTAGAAATGTTGTTCCCAAAAAGGTTTCATATCAAAATAAGAAGGTAAAAGATAATTCATCTAAAAGTAGTGATTTAAAAAGTTAAAAAAGGATAATAAGAGTCCAAGTTAAATCCTAAGATAAATGATTTGAAACAAAGTAAACAAATTACCTCATATACACCCTCTTAGATGATTAAAATACTAATATGCATATCATAGAATGCATGGGCATCATATAAATTATTTTTTTGCTTTGAATAAAAAATACAAAGTGCTGATAATTGTGATATTATAAGTAATAAATAATTTAAGAAACAAACTCCCATTATGAGTTCATCTCTTAAATCACAAGTACAAAAAGAAATTTATGGGTCAAAAAGGATAATTTAGAACAAAAACACTTGTGATTGCAAAATGTAGAGCAAGAAAAGATTTAAAGGAACAATTAGAGAAAGAACATATTAAAAAGGCAAAGCTAGATAAATCAATGTTACAAAAATATCAATATGAAAAGGCACAATTACAAAAGGAAAAACAATGAAAAGGAAAAATTATAAAAGGCAATGCTGAAAAAAGAGCATTGGGCACATCAAATGTTTAAATCAAGATTTTAAACAAAAGAGATAACAAAGAAAGAGATGCTTGAAAAATAAAAATTTACAAATAGGGTTGTAATGGAGGTAATTACAATCATTTTCTCAAATCAAGACCCTTTCACTAACACTACTCATATAGATGGTAAACAATCTTCAAATGAATTATTTAGCAAAATTTGCTTTTCCCACTTGATAACTTGCCACATAATATATTCATAACTATAGGACCTAGTACATATAGGATAAATCCATCACTAGAATATGAAAAATTAAATATAGATAAATACAAAACAAAGATAGTAAGTACAAACTTACCAAAATAACGTGATACAGTTTCTGATTTTGTTATGCATATGTATGGCACATTTCATTTAGGAAATGTTATTCATTTAACACTCCTCACATATTCTCATCCTCATCTTAATATCACTAGATATTTTATATAGTTTCTATAAACACTCAAAAAATCCCCAAAAAATCAAAATTTCAAAAAAAATTGAAGAAAAATAAATATTCGTATAAAATATAAAAACATTAAAATAAATAAAATATTCAAAAAAAAAAAAAACATTGTTCGATATACACATGTTGACTAGTTCCTTAGAATCTATGTTGCTTAATTTATGATATTAGATAGCATATCCTTTATTTTATATACACACATATGTTTCACACATATTTTATTGTGATAGAGGAATACACTAGATACATGATGCATGCACATATAAATGTTGGGACTTTATTCTTCCCATGTGACACACTACATTAGGGGCATATACTTCATTGATCATGATTGATACAAGATATATTATTTTATGATAACTTTTACATTATCATGTTGATTTTATATGTTATCACTTACATGTGTTTATACTCATACTTACATCTTACACCATTTACTTGATATGATATGTTATATTACATTTTCTACTAACACGTTTATGTAGGGACTAGTATGATATATTTATGTCAGTTTCTTAAACTTCATTTATTCACATTGTCACTTCCTTGAGTGTAACTTTTTATATTATCTTACTTGTGAAACATTTAAATATGTTACTTTCTTATAGGTCCCTATTCCACCAAGTGTTATTTCTTTGTGTTTGGGAATTTGAATATGTCTTCACTTTGAGTGTGTGACATTTAACCTGCCCCTTATTTTCACTCTCCTTACACTTGATTTTGTGACATTGAGTAATATTGTGCATGCATGTGTGTTTGATTTTTTATTTATCTTATATTTTTACTTTATATATGTTTCCATGATCCATATCATGCATATTATGGATTTTTTGATCACATACTATGAGATTCATTGATATATATACCTAGACATGATACTCCTATATTATACATGATTTATGAAAACTTAATATAGTTATCTTAATATAGATGAATACTAAGTTCCACTCCCCTCACCTCAAAATGGGGTCATATTAGTAGGGGCATGTCATAGAGACATGAATCCACACATACATATTTGACAAAATTTGATATAGTTTACATGATTTGGATATACATTTGGGTCAGAATCTTATACATTTGGCACTAATTTCTTTTTATAGATTTATGACATAGTCCTTCAAATTTATGACAAATAATATAATTATTTATAGATAAAAAAGTGTTGTTTCAATAGATACTTCATCTTGAAACACATTATAGATTCATATGCCATGAAATTGGACCAAAAATTATAAATACATACTCAAAATAATTTACCAAAAACACCATCTTAATCATTTCCCACCTATAAAAATTAGCTCCTTTGAGTAGTATAGTTGAGATTCAACACTCTCGACAACCTTAACATTACTACCCTTTTTAATTTTGAGTTGGTTATACCACTTAAATTGGATTTATTATACATTCACTTGACTTGTGTGATTGATATTCAATGATATCAATGGTCATATCAAAAATAAATCTTGCACTAAATTGGGGGCATAATTTCCATTCAAGTTTCCTCTTCAAATCTCCAATGTTCATTTCTAGACCTCTCTCAGTTATAATTATTCATAAGGGAACATATTTAAAAATTCAAAGCACCAAAGGGAAACATGGATTCATCTACACATAGGTGTACTCATTCCTTGTTCACTTCATGTTTTAATCATTAAAATAATTCAATTTAAAATTACATGAATTGATTAATATTATAAAATGCTCTTGGTTACATGTCATTCAAAAACATCAAATTCAATAGGGCTTAAACAAATGAATGGTGTGTTGTACACAACTAGGTACATATTAATTTCTTTTAACCTAGTAATTTCATCTTTAAGCATTACTATATTAAGGGGGTAAATGTATATACTAAAATATAATTATCTATAGTATCTCAATCTTGTACACTTGACAATACCAATCAGGTCTATACCCTTTAGTTCTAGACCTTTCTATTGTAGAAAGGCTCACATTCTCCATCTAATTGTACCTAATTTCTTATCTTATGGTTTGAACTTATCATTATGATAACCCAAATCATTTGTATACAATAAAAATATTAAAATATGATTCATATCCTTCACTATAAATTATATACCTTCAATAGTTTTCTATATTACTAGACATTACCATCCATATAGCAACATTTATGTCAATACTAATATCCAGATTCCTTATATAGTGTTTGTACCTCAAAATTCATCCAAATTGTAAACATTTTTAAATGGATTAGTGTGCCTATTTTTATTATATAACCCTTACATGATAAATTTGTAAAAGGTGTTGTATAAAATAAATCAAATCATACTCATTACCCAGCTAGTAAATACTAATCAAGCACTTATTCAAGCTTGTTAAATCACTCACACAACTAAGTTATACTACCCTATTCTTCACTATTTTTATATCAATCATAGGAGGAGTAATATTATAGGTATAAATCATTTAATTAATAACCCATGAGTAATTTTTGTCAAGTTAAAAGTTATATCATTACATGAATTTGAATATAGAATAGTGTACCCTTATACACACAAACCCACACTTAGAGGATAAATATTTTTATATGACACCCTCTTTAGAGTAGTGTCTATGTAAGAAGTGTTAAATAATAAATGGTTCCTTGATGTTAGCTTGAATTCATTATCCCCCTAACCTATTTTTGGCAAGTGACATGCCCTGAGGTGAATAATTATGGTTTGAGTTATATATATTCATATAGATCATGTGCATAATCCAAATGTATTAGCATAAAGGTAATAAAAATACACAAAAGGTTGAGGTGGTTAATTTTGAATACAATTAATATTATGTACATGACATAAGCATTGAGTCATAGATAAAAGTTTTAATGTTACTATCTTGATTTAACTATTTTTGGAATATTGGTGTCTTATTCCTAATTATGTTAAGGATCTAGGTTGATTAAATTAGTAAATAATGTTACAATAATTTAACAATTTATTTTAATAATATATTTGTATTTTAAACCTTTTTATAAATAGAAATAAATATGGAAAAAATAAGACTTATCTTAAAATGAATTGAAATGGCTATTGTAGGGTCTGATATTAGCTCTGCAAGACTGGGATAATATCACAAATTAGGATCTAGCTTTAATTTGGTGAAAGGGTAGGAAAATTGAAATAAGACACCCTAGAGTCTAGTGTTTTTGTCTTCTTCTAGTTTTATTTTCCAAACTACTCACAGAGACATGAGTTTTCTAGGTTTTGTTTATTGTCCCTATGTGAGTTTGCCTATGAAATCTTGATTATTGAAGGTCTATGGAACTCTTTATAAAGATGATTTAATATTCAAACCCTAAAATTCATTTTGATTTGATAAAAATTAAGAAATAAGGGGGGGGGGCAAGTATGTGTTATATGCATTGAACATGTATCCATACCCCTTGTGTAGGCATGTGACCTACATACCAATACTCTGAAGAAGGATCAAGCCATATGTACATCTCCCACTTAATATTATTTATGTAATAGTATAATGTAGATGTAAAAAATGATAAAATGGGTGTGTTTCAGGTGTCTAAGGATTGTTGTGAGAATTTGGATATACTTTTAGCTATATTGGATGGTTGTATGCAGAGAATGGGGAAAATTTATCTCAATGGTTGTTGCTTATATTCTTACTTTCTTTGTAATATTTTCCAACCTCCTTCTAAATTAACTTTGAATGGGATTTTATAGAGATGTATTGGTCATGATTTTAATGTATTAATGCAAGGATAACAATATGAGGGATAGGAATCAAAAGGAAATAACCATTGGAGCTCAAAATTTAACAAGATAAGAGTGCTAAAATAAGAAACCCTAGGGTCTGATGCTATAGTCCAAGTTGGGTACTTCTATCCTATAGGTACAAGACCTAGGGGGATAGGATTGGCTTGGGAAATGATGTTTGGATAAGGTTAAATTATTTTTTAGAAATCTTGGGATGATTAATAATAAGTAAAAAGGTATCTATAAGGTCATGAAAGCATGTAATAAAGACCTATGGGTTGGGTGTCATAAGCCACACTCAAACTACTAATTTTGAAATTTTATATTATTAGATTTACCCCCACCCCCTTTATTATAGTGATTAAATTTAGTGAAAATACTAAGATAAAGGAAAAGTAGAAAGTGTACCTAAAATTATCTTCAAGGGTGAATCTCATGAAGTTGTGTGATGTTGGGTGTGTATAGAGAGAGTACATCATGAAGTTTAAATTTGCAAAAGAAAATCAAGAGTAGATCAATTATTACTAGAAATGTTATGTCTAAAGTAAAACCATACAAAATATGAGTAAAAGAGAGAGGAAAAGAAAGGAATGGATACACCTCACTAGGTACATGAACTAATACAAAACCTATTGTGATGTTGAGTGATGTTGGTTATGTGTTGTACCAAAAGTAATATCATGAATGGAACTGAGTGCTCAATTCCTTGCAAGTTGCTCATGAATGTAAATTCTAGCCCTTTTCTCCATCATTGACTAATAAGTGAAGCTATGTGATCATGCATATGTTAATTGATGTCTGGACTATGTGTCCAATCTCTTAGAGTAGGTGACTCAAAAATACAAAGGATAGCTAGTCCTTTGGCTCCATCATTTCCCCATGAAGTGAAGCTATGAAAAGATATTGGTATGAATGTGTGTCATATTAAATGGCTCTTGAAGCACATAAATTCTTTGTAATCTAATAATGTGGTGTGGATAATTGAATGTGTGTTAGAAACTAGGCCATTTTTTTCCACTTAAAAAAAGGTAGAGATTAGGATTGTATGAAATCCACTCTAAAACTAGGCAATAGGCTTATGTATAATCCACTCAGGAATGATACCAACCACCTATAGATAGAATAAGGCATACAAGTATTGAGAATTCCTAGATAATGCCATAAAATATAAAGAATAGAAAATAAATGTGTCATGCACTTTACCCCCCACCAATGGTGGCTAGAACATGGATTCTAATATGAAATCTATACCAACTACCTAATCTAAAATTGGAATCAAGATCCATCATGATGTGCATGATGCCCCCTATATCTAGAATCTCTAAGAAAAGCTATACTAAAACTATTGATTTTGAACTAAATTATTACTAATAGAACTTTAATTGTACTTAATTTTCTATCTATTTTTATAAAATTTAGTTTTTTTATTGTTTAGATAAGAGCACCAAAATAAGACACTCTATTATTTAGTATTGTATTCCAAAGTTATAACTCTTATCCTATTTTGATTCTAAATACTGATCTATAATTTTCACTATTTGTCTGGTCTATTCTACCTAGTCTAAACTCTATTTGTTGTTCTGAGTGTTCTAAAAACTAATTTTTAACTAGTTAGAGGCTCTAATCTCTATGACAAAAACCCCTATTTTCCCCCCTATTTTTAGGTTAGGAATGAAGACCCTACAATGACTATACATAGAAGAAAGATTTTTAAAAGTGTGTTATACTATAAAAATACATGATATAGCAATGATAATTGACAAGATATCTAAAGATATATCATGGTTTATATGAGAGATTGTTAGATCAATATGGATATGCGTAGATAGATATAACAATATAATAACATGTGCAATATAGTGGACTATAACTAGAAATCTGGTTATTTTTTAGTTTTCAAGGAGGGATGGATCATGATGTCCATCATGGCATCTAAGAAAGCAAGAGAATGCATGATGTCAATCATGGTATTGTAAAAAATTGAGAAGCAAATAAGAAACAAGCATGAAAGGAAAGAATAAAGAAGCATACAAGAGTAGCTAAGGAGCCAAGCAAATAAGGGACATGATAACATGTCACTTAAATTGGAAAGCAAGCATATAAGGCATATTCAAATGCTGCATACATATATAATTCAAATAATCAAGGTTGACACAAGGGCCATAGGCACATAAAATATTATAAGTAAAAGGCATTGGAAAATGTCCTAAGGCACACATAAGAGTAGAAGAAAAGGACATTGGCAAATGACCTAAGGCACACACAAGACATAGAATAATAAATGAGAAATACAGTCACATCTAGCTATGTAAAGCAATAAATGAATGCATGTAAATTCTATAAATACAATCACATCTAACTAATCAAAGAAAGAGGTGAAAGTATGCAAAATATGGAGTAAAAGACTATGTATATGCTAAGAAATACACAATTTCTATTTACTATTGAATGTTGATAGAGTAATCTATGTAATCTAGTAAGTAATTTATGTCAACATGAAAACTAAAGTGTCTGGTGTAGGAATGACATAACCTAGATGGTGTAGTCATGTAAAATGTGCCCTTGATGGGTAGATATATTTATGTATGTCTCATATGTATGAATTAGGATGCCCCATCAATGGGTATAATGAAGCAATCAAGGATTTGAAAGTCACTACACATACTTAAAGTAGATCAAGTAAAGCTTGGTAATGTAGATAAATTGACAAACAATAACACAGAACAATAAATGTATGTCTAGCATGATAGTAGAAATATAAATCATGGATAATTCATACAATTGAAATGTTTTTGTGTTTTTGAATTATTTGAATGTTTTTAGAGTTTATGAAATAAGATATGTAAAACAATCATATATAAACTATGTACAATTAATACTAAGAATAAATGATAATAACTGATGAGTCTCATGGGAAACTCCCTATCATGGTGTCTTGTATTGAGGATAGGGATCATACATGATCATGAAGCATGATGGAGAGGTTGAGATTGTAACTTTAAAAGCTATGTATGTTGGAAATGATCTAAAATATCTAAAGTCAAAACCAACTATGGGGTCTCTATATAAATCTAAGAAGTAGATGAAAAAATGAGGTTCTTAGGGACCCATCTAGTGCCAAGAGAAGCTCTCTAAACATGTGTTCTATATATAGAGGTATGAGACCTCAATGATACTACCCTTGGTGTTAACACTGTAGCTAGAAGCTATTTAAAATTCTAAAACTATGATTACTTTAGAAGAGGTAGTTGTGGATGTGTATGGATTCTCTGTGCTAGCAATGGAGGCCTTGATTATGTCTAAATCTAAAATGGAGGAAGAACTATAATGGGTGGAGAAACCAAAATTGGTGATTATAAATTAGTATATGGTTATAAAGTGGGGAGTGGTAACTCATACAGAACTCCACCAAATTTAATAACCTAGTTAGCATGAATGAATTTCATGCATCTATGAACTATAAAAGGTACTTCTCAAAGTTTTTCAATCCATGGTTAACCAAAAAATATATCAAAGACTCCTACACTTGGAATTAAAGTAAATAGCGTGGCCACATGTGTTGGACCAACCTACTAAATCTACTAATAACTATATTCATCAAGGTAATATCCTACTTTGAATATCCCAAATGCTATAATAATGTCATAGTGCACATGTTCATAATGAATCCATTATCTATGAGAACACTATGTATAATATGATTATGAATGTAAGATTTGATAAATATTTCATGATAATATGAATCGTCCTCAACTATCCCCTACTTTGAGAAGGATATCAAAGGTCTAGCTAGAACTCCAGAATTGTACACACCAATCATGTTACTAAAAGGATGTGACTCAACTGAAGGTGCCCTATATGTAGGTCATGGTGGATGTGCATGATATTAATGGTGAACACTTTATGTGTCCCCTATATCCTATTTATAATGTTTTGGAAAAGGATTTGAGAAAAATTTTAAAGCCTTGTCTTATGTTTGTTTTGCCTATGGTGGCTCAACGAGAGTGCCAAGATCAATGAGATTACCATATATCAAGTCTTGTATCTTGTATTTTAAACTTATGCATCTATTTATTATGTGGCTTGGTACCCTACGAAAGTCAAAAAAATCATTCTAATCATATCCCTATGGAAGAGGCTTTGTTGGATCAATTTATTAAATAAGAGGGAGAGATATGATATTACATTCTAAGAGCTACTATAAAACTCTAGCTGGAGACATTGGTAGTTTGGTAAAGGTTCACCAAGGAGGTGTTAATAGAACCACTCAATGAGGGGGATCTAAAGCCACATTTACTATAGGTTGATTTTGAGTTTTGTTATCATTGACCTTGACTTTGTATGGGACTTTACTATTACTCTTATTTGTTGTTTCTAATATACTTGTGTACTTGAGTTTGCCCATTGAAATTAATTTGATTTCCCTTTCCTTTAGTGTATAACATAACTCTATGAGGAAGAGAACCTTTTGAATTTTTTTGATTCATGTAAAGCTGGTAGAAGACTCTATTTGAAGATATCTTGTAACTCTTGATTGGCCATGTGGCTAGTCATTTTAGCTAAGATAGTCTTATATCGAAGAACATAATCTATGAGATGCTCATTTGATCTTTATTTCTATTATGCAATTTGGGCATAGGAAATATTATCACCATTATTAATGCTAAAATGAGCTAGGAACATGTTGGGTAAAGGATTGAATACATTAACTGACTAATTTAGTAGACTATAGAACCATTGTAAAGTATAATCCTTTAGACTCTATGGAAATATCTTGGTTATTAGCCAATCATTTGGCACATAGTCCAACATGTTACATGAAAAGCTCTCAAATGTGTCTCTATATTAGCCTTGATATCATATATAGTGAGCTTGGTTTGAAGAAAACCTAGTGGTAAGGTAGTCAAATTAATATGGCATGCCAATGGTGTATGTAGTAGAGCAAAAGAATCCAAAACTTGCATTGGTCTAGAAGTACCTTGCTCAAAATGTAGCACCTTGGATTGAAGAAATTTTATCTCTTGCATAAGGGTATCCACATAAAGAGACAAAGATGTAGTAGTTATAGCTGGTGGTGGCATAGAGGAAGGTTGGGCTGTTATAAGGGGGTTGTTGAGACATAGTTACCCTCGTAGTGTCATTTGCAACTGGTTTCTTTATGGTTTGACAGGATTAACCATTGTTTTATTTTTTTTTTCTCTTCTTTTATTATTTTAATCATATCATATTGCATTTTAGGGTGTTTAGTTAAGATTTATTGAGGTTCTCTTTTATCAGTTTCATCAAAATTGGTGTATTGGGCCATTGTTAAAGTAAGAAAACAAATTGAAAATTGATTGATTTTTTTTTGTAATAATTTGTAATAAGCAAAGTGATATGGAAGGAAATTACTGAATATAAGAAATGTAAAGTCCTAAAAATAGAAAATTGAAAAATGCATAAAAAGGATACAAAGCTAACAAACATGTAAGGTGATACCTCAAAAGTAATGGTACATAGTATATGCAACTAAGGTTTTGAAAAATGATGATTTTTTAAAATTACTATGGAATTTCAAAAATTAATGTAAATTTCTAAATTATATATATAGATAAAAAATAAGAAAAAAATTGGAAAGTTTTTTATTTAAATGGACCTAGTAAATTCATCTAGGGCTTGAAAGAAAATGATTTTTTCTTAAAAAATTACCAAGGATTTTTTAAAAATTAATGTGAATTTTTTTTTTAAATATGCAAGTAAAAAATCAAAAAAATATTGGAAAAATTATGATTTAAATAGACCCAGTAAATGCAACTAGGGTTTGAAAGAAACTAATTTTTTTTAAATTACTAATTTTTAAAAAAAAGTAATGTGAATTTTTTATTTTAATATTCAAGTAAAAAATCATTAAAATTTTTGGAAAAATTAGGAAGGAATTTTCCCTAGGGTTTTAAGGGTTTTATGCACAAACAAAGTAAGTTGGGTTCACCAAATGATTTAACTATTTTGGGAATATTGGTGTCTTATTCATAATTTATTTAAGGGTTTGAGTTGACCAAATCATTAAATAATATTACAATAATTTAACCACTAATTTATATAATTTATCTATATTTTTAACCTTTTATAAATAACAATAAATATGGAAAAAATAAGACTTAGCTTTAAATAAATTAAAATGACTATTACAAGGTCTGATATTGGTTATGTAGGACTCATATAGTGTTAAAAATCATGATCTACCTTTCATTTTATGCAAGGATATGACCACTAAAATAGGACACCCTAGATTCTAGTGTTGTTGTCCTCTTCTGCCAATATTGTCTCAACTACTCATAGATACCTAAGTTTTTTGGGTTTTGTTTGTTGTCCATGTGTGAACCTATCTATGAAATATTGAGTGTTGAAAGTCTATGGAACTCCTTGTAGAGCTAATTTAATCTTAAAACCCTAGACTTCATTATGCTTTGATAAAAGTTCAGAAAGAAGGCGGGGGGGTTAGTGTGTGTAAGATGCACTAAATGTGTATCCACACCCTTTATGTGGGGATGTTGCCTACATACCAATACTCTAAAGAGGGATAAAGTTATATGTAGTTCTCCCACATAATGTGCTTTGTGTAATAGTGTAATGTAAATGTGAAAAAATGCTAAACTAGGTGTGCTTGAGGTGGCTCGAGATTGGTGTGAGGATTTGGATATGCTTTTAGCTATATTATATGGATGTATATAGAGAATAAGGAAAATTTGCCCCAGTGGTTTTTTCTTGTATTATTTCTTTCTTTGTAATATTTTCCAATCTCCTTATAAATGAACTTTGAATGGGATTTTATAGAGATATATTGGTCATGGGGTGAATGTATTCATGATAGGCCAATAAGATGAAGGATAGGAACTAGAAGGAAATAACCATTAGAGCTCAAAATGTAATTATATAGGATCATCAAAATAGAACACCTAATGGTCCAGTGTTATATTCCAAGTTGGGCACACCTATCTTATAGGTGCAAGACCCAAGGGATATGATTGGCCTAGGAAATGATACCTAGTTGAGTTGGAATGACCATTTATAAAGCTCAAGATGATTAGGAATAAGCAGAAAGGTGTCTATAAGGGTCATGAAAACATGCAAGAAAGACCTATGGGTTAGGTGTCACAAGCCACACTCAAGCTACCAATTTTGACATTTTATATGACTACATGTCCAAATGTCAATGGTAGTGTCCAAACCTATAGAAATAATATTTTTAGAATTTAATGATGGGATATTGCATATCATTCTAGCTATTCCTACACATGTACATCTCATATTACCTATGTATTTAAAAATAATCTAGGTAAAATATATTTTATGTGTAATTATAATAATATCAATCAATATTGTATTTTATATATTTGGTAATTTTATATATTTAGTATATTGTGTTATCTAAATTAATTAAACTAACCTAATTTATAATAGTTTTATTGATCTATTTGATTAGGCTATTTTAACCACCTTAACCATTATCTATCAAAAATATTAAAAGGGTTAGTAAAATTCTTTCCACATTCTAAGCCACATAAATTGGACTAAAATGTATGAATTTTATTCACCATTCCTCTAAACCATTTATTTATATGCTAGCTCACCCTTTGTTTATCATCACTAATACATATAAATTTCTAATTCATATGTGCAAATTACTTTATACTAGCCTCATATTGTCTTCAACTTAGGATAATTATCCTTGATTTTTAGTGACATATCTATGCTAGGGAGACATGTATGTTATTATGAAATTTTCCACCTAAACAAATTTCATCCCACACCAAATAAAAAATATTTTATGAATTTAGAAATATTCTTTTTGATCTTCCTTCTCATTTTAGTAGTCAACTAAATGAAATTGTCAAAATATTTCATTATACAAACAAATTAAATCCTCATTTTAAAGATGCTTGGTTCCAAGCTTGGAAATATCTATTGATCACTTTAACATTATTACACATTTATAGAATATAATATATTCATCTCAAATTCAATATTATTCATAATAAGAAACCATGGGACAAGTCTAAATCATCTCAAAGCAAGTCAAGAGTTATCATTTTACAATATCAAATCCATATTTATAACTTCATACATATAGTTAAGGACCATAATTATATAATCACTCTAGGTGGGATAAATATGTGGCTTGATTTCCTTCTTCGGAGTTTCTAGATACATAGGTAGTGTTCAATCATCAAGGAGTTGATTAGGTTTAACTCAACCCATTACAGTCCCCCTCTCTATTTTATGGGTTTCTAGATCTCATGTAGGCCCTAATGCTTAAAAAAAAAAGAATAATTTTTTTTTCATGGTAGAAACTAAATATAATCATCTTATCCTAATCATAAAATATAGGTGTAGGATGTGAAGTAGTTTAATTTTCATCATAGTCAACATGGATTTCTTTGTAGTCAATAGATGTGACCAAACTATATTTTTATCCAAGAACATGATGTTATCTAGGAATATTTTCACATTTTATTTCTTTTTTGATGGATTTTAGGGTTTACAAGGTTTCTTCCTGATAACATAAAAACTTAGATAAATAACAAAGCATGCATTGATGGCATGACTATCAAGGGATCTGACCAACATATTCTAAATAGAACAAACTACTTGAAAGTATTATAATATTTATATTTTAATTAAAATATGAAAATTTACCAAAAACAAAATCAAGATATTGCTACATCTCACCCTTATTCACTCTAATGTGAGAGTGAAGTATCTTGGAAGGGGAACTCAGAATAAGAAGTCCTTATTTCTTACTTCTTATAACCATTCATTCTTCTTCTTTAATCAAAGTTCATAAATCTAAAATAGGAAAGATGTAAATTTCCATGGATGGGTTACTACAATCCTTATTATTGATAACTAAATCCAAAAAACAAAACACTAAATCGATAACCTCAAAAACTTGAGGAGGAGAACTGAGGACTTCTAAAATAAATTTTGAAGGAAAAACAAGATTGTTATTTGAAAAAACTATAAGAAGCTCTTCACTTGCATCCTTCCACCATAAAAACTCAAATTTTTACTTATAATTTTGATAAGAATCATAGAGATGACCAATTTTAAAATATTTATGGACTTGAAGAGAGTCCCCTCATAATCAAGGGTTTGTAACCAATATCTAACTTTAACTTTCAGCCTAATCATTTTAGGATGGTCTTGAGAAGTATCCATGAAAAAAAGAATCCTATAAAAAAAAATTTGTAATAAATTCAATGAATAAACATCAATTTAATGTACATCACCCAAAGATCCCCTAATATATAATAAGCTAGACTTCAACTAAAATTGGAGGGGAAGGTGCGATAGTCCTACATAGATGAGTTTGAAAGAGAGGTTTTTAATTAGAAGATTAGAATATGGAAACCATGGTTTCAAAACAATAATATGGTGGTGACTTATCTAGGATTTATCTTTTACAATTTTATTATGATCAATAAGATAATAAAAAATCACAATAAAAAGCATTTGGTATAGGGATAAATTTCCAAACTACCCTCCAAAATAGGTTGCCAAGAATATGAAATCTATTGATTAAGAATAGGAAGGGAAGGCCAAAACCTATAAAAATAGCACACTAAACCCCTTTCCAAATATCACTCCTCAATTTTCATCACCTCCTCAAGATCATCCTCCAAATTAACAATTGGATAATCCTTATCCATGCTCAAAACCCTAGGTTACTCATTTTTGGGTAACCCAATTTCTAAAAGAGGCCCTAGATGATTGAAAATATTACTTAATGGTTGACCCCACATCCCCTCACTCTTATTTTCCACCCTCATTCCTATTGACACACCAAATTTACCAAAATATAATTTCAATATCATCCCTTTCAGAAGAGAGGACCATACCCTTTGATCTCCATACTCCACCTCTACCTTGGTCAACTTTGACTAATGCACCATTGAACACATACCTACCTCCCTAGCCATATTTTTTTATACATTTAAAAAATGATCAAATATAAACCTATTTTTGGGAGTTTACAAATTTGTCATCATCGACAATTAGTCCACACTTTATTTTGAAAAATCACAACACATCAAAGTTTCACATGGAAGATATAAAATAAAAAGTTTAGATTTTATTTCTAATAATGCATTGTCATAATTATATTATATTTTATTTTCACTATCAAACATCAATCAAGAAAACTAATATGAGATCATAGTTAATAGACACAACCTAACTAAATTATTGTCTACAGAGTGCATACTTATCTATTTATTTTCTTGCTTCTTAGAAACTATGTCCCTGTAGATTTAAAAATCGTAAGAGTTATCATTATGGGTAAAGCAGTCTTTAGTTTTAACTCAAATGTTGTGTGAGGGTAATTTATCCAATATCAAGACATTAGACATTAATATATATCAATTTTAGTTTCCACATACTTGATGGATTATCATAGATGCCTAGGTTTTGATTTTTATCCATAGAAACCTTCAACCATATATTATTATAGTGCACTTATAATTGGTTAACCATTGGAATATACTACCAACATACCCTCTATATGGTATAGTGTAGTTATTGGGTGGTCTAATCCTCTATAGTTATTTCCATCTAGGGCTTTTCACGACTTCATGACTAGTATTAGTATGTTTAAGAGCCTATAAAGAAAACATAGAATGTATAGTTAAATACATTTTCCTTTTCATTTTACACATTTGAATGCTAATTATTAAGGTTAAATCCATTATCTCTCTAAGGTGCAATGATATATTAAGTCTAATCCCTATATATCATGTTTAGATCCTTTTAATTTCTTATATAATTGATAATATAGACACCTTTGATCAATATGATAATATAAATATACAAATTTATATACATATTAAAGATGATTCTAGAGATAAACATGATAATCAAGATAATTAAAATATGCAAGATAACCATGAGAGATCTAAGATAATTGATCCTAATGAGCTTAATAGATTATTTCCCAATAAATTCAAATGACTCTCCATTTTTTTAATGACTCTATTAATGCCCCAAATAGGTGGATAAATTATCCAATAACTCCTACCATCTAGGATTTCACATCAATATAAGATTTTCTAATCATCTAATAATGACACTAGAGTTATAAGAGTGTTGCTTGTGACCACTTATCCCTAGACCTATCTTAAGGCCTATTTTCACACTTATCCATCTTTTGTGTAGGCTATAAGCATCCCTAAACATCCCTAAAGAAATCCCAAACCCTCATCTTGACATCTAAGACACTTGTGCCTTAGGTTTTACCACCTAGACACTAGCACCATAATAGGGACACTAGTGACACATGGTGTATATACATAATATTTTCAAATTTTATCAATTATTGATGCTTTCTATCTTGTAGGAACTCATCGAGTCTCAATATATCTAAGTGCACACCCTAAGGGGTACATCAAGAAAGGGGTGGGCATACCATTGGTGCTTCATAGAATTTTTATCCCTTTTTCCACTTGTTATCTACACACTTATCTCTTAAAAATCATTCTCCTAAACTTGTCCTTATCTTTTACAAACTCTTCCAATATTTTACCACCTTTAGTACCCTTTTTCCTAACCTAAAACCTATTTTGATAGTTTACATGACTATGTCAATTGTCTTGACCTTGTACTCTTATTATCAAAACTCATTTAGGGTCGAGATTGGCTCTTAGTTGACCTAGTCTATGACCTAGTGAGTTTTTTCAATAGCAATACTAGGTCAACTAGGTTGACCCTACCAATCAAAACTTTTTGAAAGGGTTTCGGGTTAAATACACATATATAAACATAATCATTTTTGCATTATTTAGAGAAGAGAAGAATAAGTAATCTATATTTTGCATTTGCTTATTCACCATCCTACTTGAGGAACAAGCTTAGGGTTTCATACTTTTTTTGGAGATATAGATATTTTATTATGGAGAAGTATTTTGGATGTATTTATATATTGTATAGCCTAAATATAATTTATCATTATCATCCTTACACATCACAACAGCCTCTTGAAAAACACCTTGGCAAAGGGAGAGATTGAGTCTTGATGGATTCAACTTCAAAGGTAAAGATTCCTAAATTTATTCCTCCTTTGTAAGAGCAGATAGATATGAAGTTTCACTTCTCTTCCATGCATTAGGATTTTGTATACATTGACATGAGTATATGTCTCTTATGCATGTTTACATTTTTTTATTTATTACCCCCCACTTTGTGCCATAAGATTTGGTGACCACTAGATTAGATTTTTGCTTTAATTGTTATTAGTATAGTGAATATGAAAACATGAGACTTAGTTAGGTTTATTACATAGTTTTACTTGATTGGAGGATTTGGAACCCTCCCTAGTGATCTTATTATGGTAATAAATCCGTTAATTGGGTCTAGTAGATTCATATTGGTCATGTTATCAATTATCTAATGTATCCCCATTTGAAAGTGTAAGTAGGATTTATCTTCTTTGAGATAGGATTGGTTTGTAGATATGATGTATTTTAAATTTCATACATTATGGCAAACTTGATGTGAATCTAACCCTTGTAGGTTTTCTTTCACACTTTTTCATTTCTATCATTTTATTATTTTTCTATATTTACAATACTAGGTTAACTAGGATGGTATTGTTTCTAAATTCTATACATAGGTTTAACACACAGTCGCATCAAAATGAATATATTATTTTTATTTAGGTATTCATCAGATACAAATTTTTAAATTGAATAAGTCAACATAGTACTCTTATTCACTTGTATATAGTAGACAATGTCAAATAGGTTGACTTAGTCTCTTATTTAGCTCTAGATAAATAAAATAAGTCTTACAGGTTGAACTATTATCATAGTCAACTTCTTAATAACAAACCAAGTTGACCAAGTTGACTCAATCATCTTAAACACGATTTAACAAATAGGGTATTGTAGAACTAGGTTGACCCAATCACCATAGTTGGCCAAACTTGCAAGAAACATTCAAGATATTTCAATAGAAATTACATAGTCTTCAACATTTTCTAACCCATTAATTTTATTTTCTTTATCTCTATTTAAATTTAGTTCTTCATTATAGTTATATTTTGTAGAATTTTTTACTCTTCAAAATTGCAATCCTAAAACAAACTAGGTTGACCTAGTCAACCAAGT
Organism: Torreya grandis; assembly: GCA_037957365.1. Taxonomy (NCBI): domain Eukaryota; kingdom Viridiplantae; phylum Streptophyta; class Pinopsida; order Cupressales; family Taxaceae; genus Torreya; species Torreya grandis. Next base: position 1,295,588 of record JARHVA010002895.1, read on the forward strand.
TTTATAGTTTATCTTTTGTCTAAAAGACTATGTTTACTTGGTTGACTTATTTCTTAAGGAATTTTGTTTCTAAAATATAATAGCGACCTTGATAACTATTTTATATAATGTTTTCATACAATGTTGTCAAAATTGACTTTTATCATGCTTAATTTGGGGATTAAAAACAATGTGCCAATAATTAATTCACACTTCACTTTCATTTGTTTTCATGATTAGAATAGATCACATAGTCTAATTACATGATTTTTAATTATACCATTTGGATTCACTATTTTTTTTATTTCTTTAACACACTACCAAATCACATAATATTTAAAATAAATTTAACATTTGTCTTCCTAAGGCTTACCTACTTAGATTTCATCACCAAGGGGGAAGCTGACTTGGTTTTATGGCCAAGTATAAACACATGGTTAATGGTATATACTATAAAATCACCTCATACCCTTATTATTATGATACTATGAAGTAAGGAGATAGGTCCCAATACCAAGCTAGTACCATTTCCAACATAGATCCCTTTCAACCTAAACATCCTAAAACCATCCATAGATTGATTTTTACTTCCTTAATTTTAGCCAACTTCCCTATCACACTTAAAATAACACTTTATAATAATATAAAAACATTTAGGATGATTACTTGACTAGAATTGAATTTTTTGTTCACTATTTAATCTCTGCTCATTATATGTTATATTACAAAAACATGCATTAGCTAGCATTGGTGTAAGGTTTTGTGATGTGTACCCCAATTTGATCATTCTCACTTGATCCAATTTCTTGTGTTTTTGCTTTCATTTCTTTCTTTAAAATACATTTCAAATAAATTTACCTATTTTTAGTACACTATCATTCTATTCAACATAGTGTCTTATAGATTATCTATTTCCCTAACTACAATATTGAGTCAACCTAGTAGACCCAATACTCCTTTATACCTCTCAAGTTAAAATAATAATTTAACCTAGTCAACTATATATCCTTTTCAATCTACCTTCTATCTCAATTTATAGTTCTAAGGCAACCTCATCAATTCTATATCCTTATTGGCTCAATTTTCATATCATATTTTTAGTACTAGGTCCACCTAGTGGACTCTATAATCTTATCTATCCCTTCTTATCTCCTTTATTTTGCATCAACTTTTCCTTAAATAATTTATCTCTTTCATCATTAAATTCATGTTTAAAGACAACACTAAGTTTAATTCAATGGATATGATGAGTCTTACCAACCCTAATAAGTTCTCTTATAATTTCGTTATGGCTCCTATCCTAGATGAAAGTAATGTTCATATAGCCACTCACACTAAAAACTATGGGACCCATCCTCATTCCTCTTTTCTTTTTAATATTATCTTATCATTTGAAGATCAACTTGAACTAGATTATACACTAGAACTTATCTTCTTCATCAATGAGTTTCTCAACATTGAGGAAAGGATCCTTCTACTATTTACCATCTCATGATAAGTGGTCATGTTAAGGAACCCCATTCACCTTCTCCCACATTCTCACATAGATTTGGGGATATTATAATATTTTATTCTTATCCTCTTCCCTCTATTATTACCCCTTCCTCTTTGATTTCTTGTACCTCCATGCCTAGTATATCTACTAACATGGTGGGTTTTACATGTAGTGGGACTCTTCCAAGACACACTCTTCTCAAATATTCTACTAGTGCATCATTTTATACCCATGGTAATCAAGTATCTTTTGTTTTTTCTTCTCATCCCTCTATTATTCCATGTTTATCCACTCAAGCAAATTATGCCACTAGTGCTTCACTTATTAATAGCTCTTATCAAGCTCCTACTAATACCCATAGTGGTACCCAAGCCACTAATACCAACTCCAATTATTAAAACAATAATGTAACTCAAAACCATCAAATAATATTACAAAATCTTAATAAAATGAATGCTTTTCAAGCTAATAATGCAAAATCATCTTATCCATCTTCAAACCCACCCTCAATAAATGCTATGGGCCACACATAATCAAAATGTTCCCCCACCTCCTCTTTAGGATTACCATGGTAATATTATCCCTCAAACTCATATTATTAATAACATAATCAATCATCTTTAAAATTAACCTCTTAAATCTCAAATTTCTAATATTGATATAGGAGGTATCACCCCTACCATTTATTATAATGGGTCAACTAATCCTACTCTTTATTTAAAAAAATTTGGAAATCTATATAAAGATTGGGTCAAATTAAATACCTTTGCCACTACCAAGATATTATAAAAAACTATTATGGGCTATGCTTTAGATTGTTAAAACTAACTCAAATCTCATTCCATCACTAGTTTAGAAGATTTAGTCAATGCTCTAGTCTAAGAGTTCCAAACTAGTGATCTCCGTGAGAATACCTTGGCCCATTTTATCAATTTTAAGAAACTTGAGACTGAAACTACACAAAATGTAGTTAAATGATGAAAGACATTATATATAAAATGTGAACATATTATGGTAAATGACAACCTCTTTCATCAATTTACTAATGCTCTTTTTTAATTTACAAATTCATGTTTGTAATCTCTCTCTCCATACTTTGGAAGATTATATTGACCAAGAAAAGCATCAGTACCTCCTTATGAATAAATTCAATCCATTCCAACCTTCTATGGGTACTCTCATGTTACTCAATAATAACAATTGTCATATTACTATTGATGGTGTCAATGAATCTTATGATACCATTAATACTATTCAGTCCATTATTCTTAACCAAACTTTAGAACAAGCTTCCCCTCATAACCACATCACTAACCCCCATTTATTTTCATCCAAGAAAAATAATATTTATAAACTTATATTGTTAATGGAATTACAAAAACATATACCAAGGCCTCTCCTATAAGAACTTGATCCCACTCATCCCATTAAATCTTGGTATGATCCCAATAAATTTTTTAATTTCATGCTATTTAGGGTCATTATCATGAGAATTGTAGGAAAATTAATAATTTGGTTATGGATTTACTTCCCAATCCCAATTTTGACCATTATATTTACAAATTACAACAATCTTATGGCATTGCTTTCAAAGCCCATAAAACACAAACTACATCTCAAGATTTGAACTATGTTAATGCTCATTTGGCCATTTATAAAGATTATCTTCTAAATAACCAAGATAACCAAGACAAGCCTACCCCTTATACCAATAATGTTTATAGTATTCTTGACCCAACTATAGAAGATAATGTGGTTAATATGAATAACATGTGAAGGGTGGTTGATTTCATTGATCCTCAACCCATTCACACACATCAAATGTCTTGCACATTTTTTTCTATCCAAGATTATTCTCTAACTCACTTAACTGAGTTGGGGAAAGAATACCTCATATATTTTGATGAAAAAATTCCATTATTTCCCTTGAATAACACTTATCATATCATTTATACCCTCCCTCCAATTTATTTACCTATCACCAATGATATCAAACATCTATCAACACTTCTAATTTTTTTGAAAACAAACCTACATCAATTACTCCATCCTCTCAAGATAATCAAAAAAGTTATCCTTGAATTGAACCTTCTTCTTATCATCATAAATTCACATGTACTTTATTTCATCCTTCTAAGGACCTCCTTCAACACTATGCACCTCTTTCCAACAATCCTCTTATGGGTTATGATGAGTGGGATCCTATGACAAATATTACTAATCTCCCATATCAAATCCCATTTATCCAAATTAGTAGCCTTTATGCATCATAATGTCCATCTTATGTATTTTTTATTCAAAATGAACATCCCTCATCCTCCTCTAACATGATGTAAAGCCACCTTATCTAGATCAAAAAATAGAATTTTACAACAATGTGAAGAGATGTTTATACATGTTGATGAGATAATGGACATTTCCCTTTCCATGAAAATTCCCATTACTTCTATGGTCCTTGATGATATTTTTCTTCATTTATATGATCCTCCTCTATTTACTAGTGTCCAAATTTGTGATATCCAAGTCAAGCATGATTTTATTTACAAGGGTTTTGGCACTTGTGTTGCCTCTCTCACTTTTATTAAAACCCTTTTATATTATAAGTGAAATCTTAAATCCACATGCAACACATGTAAAGTGTATGATCTAAGTTAAATGAATCCTTTAGGTTGTGTGTAGTTCCCCACTACCATCCCACCTATCACCATCTATATGAAGGTGATGATCTTCAAATTTTCTCTATCTTATAACATTTTGCTTGGTAGGATATGAAATCATTCCATGAGACCAATTGCCTATTCTACTTACCAATGTTTCAAATTTCCTCATAATGGAACCATATATAGGATTAAAAGTGATACTAAGCCTTAAAATTTTGAACAATTCCAAGACTATGGTGTATCCAAGATTCCTACCATTAAACCTTTGCCAAGCATTCTATTTCATGAATCTCAATGGTTTAACTTAATTATCAATTTCACCTAAGGTTATAATGGTCACACTAAACTCATCATGAATATACCCCCTAACCTCCTATATTTTTATGATGATGAGACTTAAGGGATCGATATCAAGATTAAAAATTTCAATCTCTTGCAACATATCATCTCTCAGCTTCCTACTTTTTTACAACCTCATTCTCTTCAATCACCTTATGATGATATACCTATTATCTTAACTAAGAATTAGTATGCCATTCATCACACCACATTAGATGAAAAGGACATCCATATCTATGCCACTAATCTTCATACATCTGATTATGATGATGGTTATACCTTAGATCATCCATTCTTAAGATGTCTTATTCAGACCTGAGATGCTGAAATTGTTTGTTATCATTCCACTTTGCTTCATTATTTTAATCTATCTTCTAGTATTCCATCCTATATTTTTCCTAATTTTAATATTTTTCCTCTTTATCATATGGTATATATCATATGCACACCTCCAGTTTCTGAATAACCTCATAGGATTATTCTTATGGATCATGCTATGACTGGTCCCTATCACTTTGCTAGATAGCATGACACCTCTAGCCACCTTATCCTTGAGATTCTTATGAATGTACTTTAGCCTTCCATGTATCTTGATCCTCCCTTAATAGAGCCCAGTTTAGATCTTATTCCCTCTATCTATAAGTCTCTTCTTATTTTCAATCCTATTACTCCTTTAGTCGATCCTTATCTAGTGTCTCCACCAATCCCACCTTCTCTTCATGATGGTTTTCTCCCTTTACCACATCTAGATCCTTCAATCAAAAAATGGGTTGATCAACCTTCTTGTGACATTCATAATGTTGCTAGATATTGGACTATATATTTTTCACTATACCAAACTCCATTAACTTCTATTTCCCCTTCTCCTATGAGTATGCCTACCAAGTCTTATCACAAGTGTATCTATTACTTTAATGAAAAATATAACCATTCATCCATACATTATCACAAGATATGACAATATATTGACACCTTGCATCCCACCACTCCTCCAAACTTAGATACAGATATACATCCCCCAAAAGTTTTACTTGAGTATCTTTCTAAGTATAAAGAGGTATATTGTCCCTGGCACTGATGCAACACACATCACACTGATCATTACCACATCATTAAACAACATCTTAAGGATGACATCCTAACCATTATTAAACATTTTTCCCTTCCTCCTCTAGTTCACTCTTAAAATAAGGCTCCCCAATCTCCCCTAATGGCTCCAACTTCTATTGTTCCATCTCCACTTGTGGTCCTTTCTCCACCTACTTTTTCCCCACTTATGATTCCCTCACTCATGGACTTGCCTTCATCGATGGTACCTTTCCCATCAATGAACCTTTGATCTGCCATAAAAACCACTCCCATGAATTCTCTTGAGCATACCCTACATGATAGCCCTCATCAACATGATCCTTCAAGCATTCCTACATTTTCCATCAAGGATATTTGATGTGAAGTATTTTCTTAGCTTTCACTAAAGATCGATGAGACATTAGCTACAATTCATATTCAACTACATAAAAATTTGTCAAATGTTATATATAATGTGTGTTGACAAATATATTAGTATTATGAACACATGTATGGTATTATTACATTTTTATTTTATTGGACATGTGCTCCAACTTTACATTTATGTAATTTTATCATTTGACATTTTTATCAAACTTACATGGTGACTTTTGTTTTACACCACATGTTTCTTATAATATCATTATTCTTCTTATGTTATCTTATGAATTATTTTTCATAAATTTGTTCTTTTTGATCTGATTTTATATGGTTACCTTGTTCTTTTTCATGATTGTTTGTTATCTTATCTCTAAAAACATGATAATTATTATTGTGACTTATTTAGACAAACCTTGTTCCCTTTAGTCATTCCTCATTTACCATGTGATAAATTATATCATAATTCATCTCATTTTACCAATCCACTTTGGATCTCCCTTTATTTTCCTTTATTCCCTTTCGTAAACTAAGCATACACATGGTTGAGAATTGAGATAACATGCTAGTTCATCATCAAGCCTAAGTGTTCTAGTCAATCTTGTCTTTGGATACTTACCTTACTTTATCCAAAGCCTAAATATTATTCATGTGTATCAATCTATCTCTCATGATTGGTCATTCCAAGTCTATATGGAGGAGGAATCTTAAAAACCTTAAAATATTCAAAAGCTAAATCATTTAACAAAAGGCAATGATCTAAAAGGCAACATTCAAAATTCTCAAAAGTTAAATCACACTAAAAGATGTGATTGTAAGCACATATCATTTTTAAAATCAAAGCTCAAAATCCATATTTGGCATCTTAATAGAATTGAGGTCCATTGGGGTGTATTAGGCTAGTAGATTAGAAAAGGAGGATAAAAAAAATCTTTTAGTACTACCTACTTTTTCATGCAAGTACCCAATATTTGTAGTAGACCATGAGCTTTGCAAGGGGTCTTGAGGAATGGGGAACATGTTGTGTGAATTTAGGTCCATTTTAATTTTTTTGAACAAAATTTATAACATGAGTTGATCTTAGTATCAAACTTATTTTCCTACATATCTTTGTGTCTATAGCGAATAGGTATCCTCTGTATATTGATAGTCACTAGTCACTTAGTGTCTTCTTATGTCTTTAGTGTGACTCATGTCTCCTAATTTATTCTCATAAGATGCCTACATTAGGATTCTTACATTCCATTTTTCACTACTTACAATCCTAATATTTCCCTTTAAAAAATATTGTTTTGTTCACTCATCACTCCCCCTAGGGATTTCTTTTATGAGTTACAGTTTAAGACCATGGATATGACTTAGCCTTCTTCACAAATTACCAAATTTTCACATTACCATTCCAAACATCCCCTTTTTACATATTTTCACCTAATTTACACCTCATTGGTGTTCCATTTATGATTTGATGTGTAAGACCATGAATAGGACATGGCCTTCCTCATAAACTTTTCCAATATCTCAATCACAACAAGATTACATGTGTCAAATATGAGATAAGATGTGATTGATTATGAGTTACACATCACTAACATGCCTCCCATCTTTATTTAATATGTTTTATGTTTACTTAATTAATAATTCACTTTCATCCTCTTATTTACCAATTTCATGTAAGAATACAACCATTTTTTTTAAATTTTTCATACTTCCCAACTTGAATTAGTGTGTTTAATTTAAGACCATTTTACCAATTTTGTTTCTCTTTTATACTTCCCATTGTTATTTAGTATTATTTATTGACCTTTTTTTATACAATTGGTCTTTCATGTGCTTTCCATTTTATTACATTATTTTCATACATCCCAAACGTGATTTATTGTGATTTTACTTGTTTTAATTTGGTGCCAATATTTTTCATGGTTTACAAACACCTTTTACCTCTTGTTTATCACACTCTTTGGTTTATTATAGCTAGTCATATTTTAATATTACACATTTCCCAATGTGAAAGAGTGTGTATTACATTTGTTTTTGATTAAGTATACTTTCCCAAGTTCATTTTTCACCTATTATTTTTTAACCATGCATGTGTCCTACATAATTCTAGAAAAGAAAACACAACACATATATTATCTATAACATATACAACAAAGAAAAATAAATGTGCTATAAAGTAATATATCCATGTAACCACAACCATAACCATAATACAAACACATAATATCAACATAAAATTATTAAAATAGAAAATCTCCACATATATAGTGTGTTTTTGATACAAAATACAAAAATAAATTTATCCATCTCAAATGTTGGGCCCTATCATGTCTATCTTGTGGCATAGCCATGCTACCCATAGATGCCTTATATAGTCCCCTCTAAATATTACACTATAATGAGGATGTATGGGATCTCAATCCTACTACCTCTCCTTATAGGTTGGACACCTTGGCCTATACCTTTCTCAGAAAAATAGTGGTAGCAAAATGTACAACTCTCTCCTAAGATAGGGCCTTCCATGCCTATTCCTCCCCCACTCCCACCCCTGGTAGTGGTTTTAGCCCATCTATATGTTATTTTAGCTACCTCATAGCCTCCCCTAATTGTTTGAACTAGCTCACCTAAGCTGGGGTAGATGGTACCACATGATCATCCAATAAGGTGGGGTCATATGGTGCTAACACCCCATCTAGAATATCATAGAGTGATATCATCACTAAGGGACCCCATCTAACCTCCTCCTCATTCATAGGATCCATAAAATTCAAACTAGATAAATTTTAGATCATAAATATATCTCAAAATATATCTATCTACAATTTTTCAATTAATCTTATACAACTAGTATTCCATCTTCAAAACTAAGAAAAGTCATAACAATTTATTACCTATTCAGATGCCTCCCAATCAAATCAAACCTTAGGGTCACCTATTGTTTATGTCTCAATCCTTACCTCAGTGGTTCCTCTATAGACCACTTATACCCTAGTTCAACTGATGGGTCATCTTAGATGACCACCCTTTGTAATCTTTCTCACTATTGGAATCTACATTGGTGGTGTGATTGAGGTGGTCATCGCTCCTCCTAATGTAGTGTCAGATATGGTACCTATAGTAACCTTACATCTATGTGTATGCCATCTCTAACTATTGACTATCATACATGGCCTATCTATGGTCTCACACACCATGGTCTGATCTCTAGTATCTCAACTCATGTTCCCCATCCTCCTCTCCCCCTTGGATCTCTCACATGATTAGCACAAAATGTGAGCACCACTATAGGATCCATTGGGTGAGGGAGTCTAAATTATCTTAGTAAGTGTGCCACAAGATGCACCTCTACCCACCAAGTATAATAGCTTGTGATCCATGTTGGTTCCTAGTTTTACACCTTTATTTATTTTCCTTTCACATTTGAGATAAATTTTAAGAAAATATGGAAAACCCACTTAATATATCATTGCAATCAGGAGGGGCTTGATATTAGGAAAGGACCGAATGGATAAAATGAATGGGAGGCACCTACAAAGGTTATGGTCAATTCCTTGCTACTTATATCTCTACCTAAACCAAGGTGAGAGGACATAAGGGGTAGCTCATTCATATGGAGAGATTATATAGTTCAATCTCCATGGGGATTATTCATACAAAGAAACACAAATTTGAGTAGAACACAACCAAAGTTTCTCAATCCACCTAGGAAGGGTTATCACACAGAATGAGCAAATGTTCTATTCTAGACATAGGCTAATAGAGATAGATATGAATGTGATTGAAACTTTCATTCTTAAGGATGTTCAATAGCATAGGGCTAAATGATACATTGAAATGATGATTTAGTGCACAAAATGCAAACACATGCTAAGTATACAATATTTATGTATCTACAAGCAAATAACACTTTAGATATGCAAAGTGCATGTTATATGTAGGATAAGATAGGATACAACAATATTATCAATTAATATAAATGAAATTGGAGGGTTAATGAATGAGAAAAAATAAATTCAACTAAATTATTATGTCATCTTTACCAACAAGTATATTATAGATTAAAAAATGAAATTAAAATCATGCACAAGTGATATCCTCTAACAACCCCCTCTAATTGAATATGTGAGCCTAGGACGACCCTTAAAAAGGCTATCAATACCCTATTCCCAAATCTCAAAGTAAAAAGGATTTTACAATCTAAATATACACTCTAATTGACTACTATAAAGATGAATACATCAAATTATCAATCAACTAAGCATGTAAAATAGAGCATTGTACTTCAATAACAAAAAAAGAATGAAAACCATGAATATATTTCATTTATCAATTAAATAGACAATTAATATAGTGTGTTCTAAATAACATAATAGATTAACACTATGAAAAACAATTTTATGATAAGGGAGACATGTATAATAATCTCAAATCTTTCCAATGACTTTACAACTGAAACCAATTTGACACCATAAGGATTGCACAAACATAATTATTCTAGGATATAACTCTTGAATCAAAAATTTAACCCCCCTTGTAAAGGGATAGACCCCTTTTACTTATAAAATTGAGCTAAGCCTAACATATTCCTAAAGATGTTCTAGCTGGAAGATTCCTTCACTAGCCTAGAGTTTGTTAAACCTTGTAACAAACATGATTCCTCAAATATGCTCATGATCCTATTATGAGGTAATATTGATCCTCCACCTTGGTAGAATATTTTCTAGTTATCTACATCAAGGAAGATCTTACAAGGGATTAAAAAAACCCTCTATCCTCTTTTACAATAGATAAAAGTGTCCCTTTCCTATCCTCATGATTACACAAAAACTAACTTGAAAGGGATATGCCACTAATGGTCCAAATAAAATGGTTTCCCAATAAGAAATGAGAAAAAAAATAAGGGAGGGAAGAGAAGAGAGAATTGGTGTCAAATAAAAAAAACAAAAATATATAGTTATGCTCTATATTTGATCTAAATGATATAATCCTTCACCAAATTATTTTTATACCTAGTATATCCTTCAAATATAGAGGCAAGATTCCCTTGATCTAGGCTTGTTTGATATTTGAATTTTACTCAGTACTCTTCAATCTAGGTGATAATATTTTGAAGCATGGTCTACATTCATATAATAAGCTCCTTAAGATGGTCACAATATTTCTCAAGTGAAACCAATTACTTTATTTTATCAACATCAAAGGACTCTTCTGGGGTATCAATGATGTTTTTTAAAGCAGTGCATACTAGAACCTCCTCCAAATCACTTGTTCCATCAAGGGTTACCATCTTCCTAAATGTTGCATCTATTTATTTTATTGAAATATTGAGGGAATACTATTTTCCTTTCAATTGAAGATGCCATCATTAAGTATCATTAATCAATGCTTGATTGCCAATTGATATTATTTAGGCCTCTATTGATCATTTGGATCAATGATCTTCTCAGCTATCAAAGTATTGGTGCTCATCTTATAGATCTCATCCACTTTCTATGAGACTCCTTATTAATTATTAATGTATACCACATAAATAATCATTTGGGAATCATAATCCCTTTTATTATTCACTATATTATCCAATCATCTCAATGTTGAGTGGATTATTTCCTTGGCCCTGGTGCACAAATCTTCTTGCCATTTTTCTATCTCTCTCCCTCTATATTTTAGGTCATGAATTCAACCAAAATCAAATGACTCTATTAAGATAGAGGATTATCTAGAGTAATACTAGCATTTGGGATTATTTCCTTGGGCTCACTCATTTTTCTTGTATGTATTATATCATATCCTAATTCTATGCATTCAACTCCTCCATGGTGGCTTTATCTTCATCCATTTGGTGAGCCACCATGTTCACCAAAACTTGTGAGATATGCTTCAACTCATTCCTTGATGTCTCCCATAGATTATAGCTATAAATAGTTTAAATATCAAGGGGAGAATATTTATTTAAATCATCCTATGGGGGAATGCCTATTTCCACATTCCTTTCTCCTGTAGCAGTGAATGTGGTCTTGGAGTGTGTCTTGGCTTTTTTGGGGGGTTTGGCCTTATATGCCTAAGTGATTTTCACTACATCAATCTATCAAATTTTTCTCATGATGTAATTCTTTTCCTTAACCTATTTTTTGACCCAAAGAAGGGGCTTGGTCTAAAATCCCATTGATGTAGTGGACATTGATATAGGCCTCAAGATAATGTGAGGTGGTGTCATCAAAGTCCCTGATGTAAGAAGTATCATAAGAATGGGTTATAGACTCAACACAAACTACTCGATCTCTTCATCACTTTATAACTCCTAACCACATTTATTTTCTCTAGGTTCACCTTCTAGGTTTGGATCTATCTATTCTAGAACCTCAAAATCAAGCCCAAACTAATGAGAGTCCTTCAACAAATTTTTAGTGGAGCTTCCTTACCCTAATAACTAAATGGGAGGTTTTTTGACCACTTCACCTTCTTTATTTACTTGATATTCAAGTATAGATGAGGTTATGGTGACATCCTTATTTCCTTTAGAAAACTCTTCACCAATCATGGCCTCTGGTCCTTTATTATGGATTGGATCATGGACCTTGATGTGAGAAAGGAGACCTTAAGGTAATTCAATTAAAGAAACATTTCTTGAAGTACCATCCTTAGCATCTTTATTTTATTTTTCCAATTCCTTATTTACCTCTATATGGGTGGGGGTACCCATTTTTAGGTTTTCTCCCCCACTTTCCTTTGTACTTGCCTTCTCCTTTGGTGTTGATCTTGACACCTTTAGATGGGAAGGGACAAATTGTGATACCTCTAGAGCTACTTGTAATCCTTATTTAACTAGCCCTTCATGATAATGATGACTTGAACATAGTAAATTGTATCTACCATAGTCGTCTCTTTTAATTTATTTAATTCTTCAAATTCACCTTGATCACCTTGGCCCAGTGATTAGGTGATCACATTTTTAAAAAATGTCTCTTTATTTGATGAGAGCATCTCTTTCTCCTAAGGGGCCTGAACTTGAGTGGCCACCTCAACTCCAACCTACACAGCATATTCAAAAGAGAGAGGATCATTAAAGCCAAAATTTCTTCTTTATTACCCTTACTTTCTACTCCTAAGTTACCCTCTTCTAAAAATACACTAATCAGTGAGACCTTCACATGGGTCTAGGGTTTTTCCCTTAGAGTTTCCTATCTAGTTTTTACTTGAGGAGAAGTGAATGTTCACTGCTTATTCATCACCTTAGAAATGGACCTATCTTCATTAGAGTATTCTTCATCATTCATATCTCTTAATATTAGAGCATATGAAGATTTATCCTCTTTGATATTCATGAGGAGTTCCTTAGAAGGTAGGTCCTTAAACATAACCTTCCTTCTCTTCTTAAGAATCCTCATTAAAGGATATAAATCCATTCTAACTCTTTTCATCTTGGGATGATCTACCTCTTCTTCACCTCCTCTCGTCTTTGAATAAATATTTGGGGAAGGGTCAGCTATTGGCTATTGTGCTAGTGGATTAAGTGTAACATCATCTAGATTTACCATTGGGATGGTTGTTGGGATGGTTGGTATTATTTGGGATCCTTCTGATGTAATGGATATTAGGGTGGCACTAGATAATACAACCTCCCCCATAGTAATCTTAGCCCAATTTTAAGCCAGACTCATTACATTTGAGAAGGATAATCCTTATTTGGACCATAATGTGAATATGGACTCCACATCAATCAACTTAGTGAAGTAAACATCACCAACCTTGCTCTTCCTTTTGAATTTAGTTGTTGGTGGTGAAGGAAAGAGAACATCACAATACTCTAGTAGGAAACCCTTCAACTCTTAAAACTACCTAACCTCCTAGAGGGTAGGGGTATAATAAGGGCTAAGATCAACCCCATGTTCCTTTAATCACTTGAAACTTATTATCATAATTGTAATGGATCTCCATGTAATTAATTTTTCTTAGCAGTGAAGTCCACCTATGAAATGGGTTAGACTTTAATGTTCGATTGATTATACAATGTAGAAAATGTCTTTTTATCATCTTCCATGTCCTTGGGGATGAGAAAAATGTTTTAGGCAATGACTTCTTTCACTATTAGCCTCATATAATCTAGCTTCCTAACATCCTCCTTAATAGTGAAATTAGACCAAATGTCTTTATAATGTGATTGATGCAAAATCACATTGGTTGTTATGTTCACCAACAATCTCATATCATTGTTTGGCCTAGGTGGCATCTTATCAATCACATAATGACCCATCTCTTGTTTTAATCCCTTTAATTGGGAAATAAAAGGACATAAATAGTGTCCAATCTCAACTAGAAACTTATAGGGATTGTTTATCTTTTTCACTACTATCATCTCATGCAGGGGCACCATCTGCTAGCTCAACTTCATCACTACCAATATATCATCCAAGTATCTTGGTAGCTTATATGGAGACCTTAAGTAACCACTTATTATGATATAAGTGAATGTTTTGAATTAAATATATGAGGTGATATACATATCAATTGTATCTCTGGCCACCTTGGACATTTTGTTGAGGCTCTTTAGAGGAAAGAAGACACTCATGATAGTATTAAAGAAATAACTGTAAAATTTATAGAGATTCTTCTTTAATCTATCTAGAGTAATTTTTGGATAAATCTCATATATTATCATTCTACTATAATTCTGGATGATCCCCTAGAATGTCTGATTATGCACCATGATTCACATCAGGTAAGAGGACATATAGAAGTACTTGTGAATGCCTCATTTGAATGGATTGTAGCTTGAAGTTGCATCATCTACCTATGGAGGTTATCACTTATAATGGTATCCTAGTCTAGCTTCTTTTATTGCTTGAAAATATAGAATAAGATTATGAACATCTAAGGCTCAAATTTCTCTATGGTGGGCATCCCATAAACTATTATCACCATTATAATCACATACTAGGAAAATTTCTTGAATTTTTATAGTTTCACACTCTTATACATTCTTAAGACCTTTTACCTTTTCTTGACTAGCCAGTAGGAATTGATAATGTCCCATATTATTTTATCATTATTATCTGCATATTATTAGCATTACTCTAATGAGAGTGTGATAATTTTAGGCTAGGGAGGAGTCCTAAGCATGGTGTTGAAGGCCAAAAGAGTGAAAGAGTAGACAACTAATCGGATACCATTGATGACATTTCTAGTATCGAGTTGATATACTTGAACACATGTAATAACTAATTATGGATATGGGGTAGCCAAAGGGAATGCCACCATAGAGGAATTATAATTCATGCCTAGATTGGAAACTACTAGAAGAGGGTTGGGTTGTTGCAATACATTTGATAAGACTTCAATGTCTAACCCCAAAAAATTTGTGTCTTTGATTCTATCCAAATAGAGACAATGTTGCTCTTCATAGATGTCAAAGATGCTACCATTTTTTCATAACTCTCTAGTGAAATACTTTGAACTTGAATAAAATTTTCACTCAAATTACCCTCAATATGCCTTCAAACCACCTTGAAAGAACACAACACATGGAAATAGAAGAAAACTTACTAATAATACTGAGGGTTGTGCATAATTGAAGATAAAAATCTTTGAATAATTTGATGTAATCACTCTTTCACACTACAAGTAGATAGGGCACACAAATGGGTCAAATATGCAAGTAAAAGCTATAAATGCAAAAGGTAAACATGACTGGAGGAAAATGCCTTAGTTATAATCATTTGTATTATAAAATTAGGGTTTCCATTAATGCTTTGAAGCATAATGGATAATTACCAACTACCCCATTTAGTTGTTTTAAGCTTATTTGAATGGGGAAGGAGAAGGTACAAATATTTCCATCATGTTAGGCGATACTCTTTGAGACATGTGGATCTATACAAATAAATTTTTTGATACAATGATTTTCAAGAATTTAGGGACCTTTTTTACCTTTCCCACTAAAAGGTTAGTGGGTAAATCATCAAAAAGGACCCATAGCTTGATAAACCATTAGAACCTACCATGTGTCATTACTTTACTTTAGAAATCTATGTGTTCAGGCCTTTGAAGACCTTTTCCACCATGCCCACCAAAAGGTAAGTGGGGTAATCTTCAAAAAGGTCCCACAACTTAGAAAATCGTAAGGACCCATTGTGTGTTATTACCTTACTTTAGAAATCTAGGTGTTTGGACCTTTAGGAACCTTTTACACCTTGCCCACTAAAAGGTAAGTGGGGAAATCTTTGAAAACAACCTAAAAATTATAAAACCCGAAGGACCAACCATGTGTTATTACATTACTTTAGAAATATAGACATTTGGGCCTTTGGGGACCTTTTGCATTAAACTCTCAACTAATTATTTACTTTTGAGCCATCCTTCTTGATATGGGGAAGGGTGTAATACCCTTTTGAGCCCAAAAATTATCTCATTAATTTTAAAAGGAAATGAACAAGTCATTACCTTATAAATTTGATAAGTCTTCCCTAGGCATTTTCTTAGGATAAAGTCTTAGGATCCCCTTGAGATAACCACGCATCATTTATTAATCTCATTAGGTAACTCCTCACCTTAGTCACCAAAACATGTTGATGGTGTAATTCAACAATTTTATTTAGGGCCCTAGGACATTTCTTCTTTGATCATAAGACAAATAATAAATGTATGCAAGGAGACTTTGATATATTTCTATCTTTTCCCATTGGATCTTCCTATCATGAAATCCTCAGCTAAACCTTAAAATTCCTTTAAAACTATTGAAATTGTCTTCCATCTTCAGAAAGTTCCCTCCAAACTTTTTGGTAGACACTTTTCAAGAATTTTTCAAAGGAAAAATGACCCTAAAAATCCTTTAGGACTTTTGTGTGAGAAAAATACCCAAAGGGAAAACACCCTTTAAACTCTTTATCAGAGAGAAAAATTTCAAAGCAAATTATCCTAAAACACTTAAGACCAAAAAGACAAGGTATGAAATTATTTAAAAACTTTTGAAGAAAACAAAATGTTTGATGAAAATAAGTCTTCAAACTTTTTGTCCAAGACAAAAAATCTTGAAGACATATTTCTATCAGACATTGCGTTCATACAAAATGTTTAAAATTTTTAAGTGAAGGAACATTTTCACCAGGCAAAAACAAGATAAAGGACTTGGAAAATTATGAACATGAACTTGAACTTATAAAGGAAAACATGAAGACAAAAATTAGGATAATGACTTTAACATTGATACTCAAACTAGTATTTACTTATGCATTTTCATGGACAAGGGCCCAATTGCTCTAGTGCAACCTTGGGTATTAACATAGGATCTCACAAAAATTGGTAAACCAAAAAAATACCCTAAAGAGATATCAAAACACAAAAAAATTTCAACAACCCAAATCATTTAATGTTTAAAAGGGCACAAATTACTTGGTGTAGATTTGGGTTCTAACATCAACTCTTACTTAGGGATGTGTACCCCTAGTGGGTAGATAGTGAATACCAAACTAGATGCCTATCCATTGGGTCATGGATTTAAAGAGTTTATAACATAGGCAAGGAAAACACACTATGGGTGAATATATTTATAATAATGCATCTAAAGATAACTAGGAAGGAAAAGGATAAAACATAAACTATACAAACATAAACCCAAATAGGGCAACAAAACATAAAGGGATTATACAACATGCCCATATTTACATTGGCTAGCATAGACCTAATCCAAAAACTGCTTGAGGTGTCTACCATAAACTAGAAGTTCTAATAATTCTCAATCAATATATCTGAGATAAAATATATGATTGCATATTTGATAATCATTGTTGTAGAGACCTATCCATAGGGAATAAAATCTACCATGTTTTCCCTTATCTTCATGTATGTTATTGCAGAGTAGGACCAAATCACTAATTTGGAAAGATCTCAGGTTGACATTCTTGTCAAAAATCTTTTTGAACCTCTCCTTGAACTTTAAATGATTTTCATAGATTTTCTATGAGATTCATCAAGCTCTACTATCTAGTTGATCTTTTCCTTATTGTCATCTATTTTTCTTCATCCTCAGCTATCTGTTGCATGAATTGCTAAGTAGGTAGATGTAAATTAATGGGTAAAACATCTAATGTCCATAAAAATATTAAAATGGATTCTTATAGTATACCTTTTAGGAGTTAACCTATCAGCCCAGACAATAAACTTCAACTTCTCACCCCATTTCCTTTTGTTGGCATCCACAGTCCTTCTAATAATGTTTAATAATTTTTTGTTACTAGGCTTGGCCTACCCATTTCCTTGTGGATTGTGATTTGATTCATATGCTATATCAACCTCATTATCTTCACATAATGCAACTAATTTTTTTGATCTAAAACACATGGAATTTTCACATACAATTTTAACTAGCACTCAAAATTGACAAATCACATTATTCAAAAGGAAATCAATGACTACATAGTGGGTTGATTTCTTGGTAGGGATTGCTTTAAATCATTTCATGAAGTAATAGGTGGCCACTAAGATCCACTTATGACCATAAATTTAAGCATCTAAAATTTCATTCATGAAGTCCATTCCCTACTACCTGAAAGGTCCCTCAATGGAAATTAGTTGTATGGGAAGTGATCCAAATGCTTTCATTCTTCTATCAAATCACTAACATTCTTCACATCTCCTTACCATAGAAACAACATCTTTGAGTAGAGTGGGACACCAATAAATTACCCTTAGAATCTTGTGTGTAGTGACTTTGGGAGCAAAGTGATCACCACAGACACCTCTATGGGTCTTTGTAGCTAATTCAAGAATTTCATGTTCCACTAAGTACCTCAAGAGGACACCCTATGGACTCCTCCAAGATAGATAATCTTGTAATAGAAGATAATTATGGGATACTAACTTCAAGGTCCTCCTTTAATTTTTGTCTAAGTGGGGAGGAAAATTCAAAGTCCTCAAGTAATGGACTATATCTTTATACCATGGAGATTGACTATACTTTGATTTAGGGCTATCAACAACCCCTTCTACATTATTCACCTCTACAGCCTAAAATTTAGCTTTAGTCATTAGCTTGGTGAGATCCATGCCTCTTAATAATTTTGTAGTTTGTATCTCTAGATCATATTATTGAAGTTTTTTGACCCATCAACATCTTTTATTAGTAGTGTCATTATGAGTTAATATGTCCTTCACCATAGTGTGAGGAACATAGGTCATGATCTTTGAACTCAAAATGTAAGAAGTAAACTATTTGATAGCCTTTAAGAGAGAAAAGGCTTATATTTCCATTATAGTATATTTTATCTCATATCCTTGCAGTGCCTTTCTAAATAAGGTAATTGGCTACTCATGACCTTCATCATTCTTTTATAACAGCACTACAACAATAATATGTTTAGATGCAAATGAAAATATTTGGAAATCTTTTCTATAGTCAAGACTAGAAAGCACTAGGGTAGTTTTCAAAGCTACCTTGATGTCCTAGAATGATTTGGTGGCCTTTTCCTCCCACCTTATATCTTAATAATTTTTTAACATTGAATTAATGGGTAGAGTAATTTCTACAAAATTGGAAACAAAACTTCTAACAAAGTTGATCTAGACAAATAAAGATTGAATACCTTTTTTGGTCTATGGGATGGGTACCTTGCCAATGGCCTCTACCCTTTCTAGGTATATCATCACACCTTTATTAGACAAAATGTGCTTAATTAGCTTTGCCTTCTATACTCCAAAATGGCACTTCTTATGATTGAGTGAAATTCTAAACTCCCTACATTTGATAAACATCTATTCTAAGTGCCCTAAATAGTCACCCCTTTTCTTGGAGTTTAATATAACATCATCTTGATAGGCTATAATAAATTGGTTGATTAACCTAGTGAAATCTACATCCATTTCTCTCTATAAGGTGGCACCTGCATTCATTAAACCAAAAGGCATTCAAACATAAACATAAGTACCCCACAAGATAGTGAAAGTCATCGTAAACCTTTTAGACTCCTTCACTACTACCTGGTTGTAGCCAAAAAACTCATCTCGAATTGAGAAAAACTCATAACTAGTAACATCTTGAAGCATGTTGTCTATATTGGGCAATGGATAGTTATCCTTAAATGCATCCTTGTTTATAATGTGATATCTAAAGCTAGTGGTATTATTATATATATATATATATATATATATATATATATATATATATATATATATATATATGTAGGTGGAACTAGAGTGGGATGAGTAGAGTGTGTAATAATAGTAGGCACAAAATTATCATTTACAATAATAAAAGCATGATGAACAATGTGATGCTTAGAATCTGGTAGATTACATTTTAAAAGTGCATCAAGTAGATGCATACCATATTTAGTAACATAACAAGATGGGATATTAGACTGATATTTCATGCCAACAAGATTCTTCTTTAGAGAAAAAATTAGGTCATCATTTCCATAAATCAAGGAGTGTAGAATAGAATTCAACATCATGAGTTTCCTATTTTGTTCTTGAAGTTATAGGAAAGAGGCCATAGGATCTATGAGTTGCTAAGGGATTAGTGGGTAATGTAAAAAATCATTTAAAGTGGACATTATAAAAGAGTGGCAATTTTTTTTTTATCCAAATGGTTAATAACATGGGGCCTAAAACCTTAATAACTTGGATAATATTTAAATAAAATATTTTGAATTAAAAAATAAAATAACCCTCACCTTTTTATATTTGACTGATGGTCAAGTTGTGTAGTTAGTGGTGATAAGTGTCAACAGAGAAACTAATTATAGTCTTCATTGAGATGGATGGGATTGATGATGGTTGGAAAATGGATTAAAAGGATAGTTGTTTGGCATGATTACTAATGGAGGATTACGGTTTCCACATAAAATCAATCAAAATAGATCATACATAGAGATCTAGAATTTGTGTGCACATGAATTGGCTTAATAGACCCAGACACAGGTGCACCCAAAATCTCAAAATAGTTATGCATAAAGGACACTAATACCAAAATAAGGACACTATCACCACATAAAACTACTATGCAATTATTTTTCTACTATCCAAGATGGGTTTTGACACCTAGATCCTATATGCAAAACTCAAACTAGCCTCTAACTCAGTTTATAACCTTAATATCTCTTGTTTTAGTCATTTTTAAGCTAAGTTATTATTTACATTATTTATTATTATTTTTAGAAATGTCAAATTAAGTCAATTCTATTATATATTACTGGTTACATTTATTGCATATTTATACCCTAATTTACTATGCCCAACTCTTTAGCAACATAGTATTTACATTACACTAAAATAATATAAGGTTAAAATAGATTGATTCATCACTATAAAAAAAAAAAGAGGTGAATTTCAATTTTTTTAATACTCCCACTTCATTTATTATAATTTATATTATTTCTTACATTCTTATATCAACACCTCAAATTAAATATTTTTTGTCATCCTAGATATGGGGGAATGACAAGATTCCCAAAAAATTCATATGCCTATTTATACTTAGGTATCATGAATACCTCCTTTGATTAATACACATGTTCCACCAAAAAGATCACACAATGTATACTCTCTTGATAAAATTACTATATTCTTACATGTTAAGGTGTTTTAATTATATAAATATGTCCCTATAGTTAGCCATTCAATACATTCTCATACTTTTCTCCATAATACTTTGGAACCTAAGATAACATCTTACCCATTACTAACTAACTTTATATATCCTAATTTATCATTATATGAAGGTAAAGGTGATCCTAGACAACATCTTCAATCATTCCATTCAATATACTTGGATTATGTTTACAAGTAAAAATTCTTAATCAAGCTATTTTATAGAAGCCTCAAAAATTATATTTGACAATGGTTTTATGATATACCACTACAACAAATCAAAACATTCAACATTTTTTTAGATCAATTTACAAAAGATTTCAATATTAATATTGGTGAAAAGTTATCTTATGCATAAATTGTAAAACTCAAGGGTCAATGAGCCAATTAGTAAACATAGGTATTTAATACAGAACTATGTTAGCTAAGGTGAAAAATGATATGGTATAAAGTGAATTATAAGATATATTCACATAAATTTTGCTAGCACCACTCCATGAGTCTATCATGTTAAAAAAAATCAAATATTTTGATGAGTTGTGCCATACAGTCAAAGAATGCAAAATCAATATAATAGCTTTGAACAAGCCTAAATATGCACCAAATGCTTTATCTACTCAAACTCTCAAGTTTTAAAGAAAACCAAAGTAAAAGGTAAAATATATCGAAAATAATAATTAATTAAAATTAATAGTTAATTCAATATCATAAACAACAAATAAGCTCAATTTGATAGCTCCACTAAGAAGGCAATTTACAAGGTTTCCAAAAACCTCCTTATGTCTTGTTACAAAAATTACTTGATTCTAATATCATATATCTCCCTCCACCATTATATGTTGATATGACTAAGCCTCAACACAAGAGCTTTAATGGTAACATATATGGAGACTGCAAAGATGTATTGGACATTCTAAAAACAATGTTTTTGGTTAAGGAATAAGATACAAGATCTTATTTATGGTAATACTATTAAGCAAAACACAACATAGAGGAAGCTAAACCACAAAAAAATGACAATGTAAAGCTAAAATTATTTATTAATCCATTTTTATACCATGGTATAGTATATAATTTATATAATTTAGATGTAAACCATGTGTACAATGCACATCCTCTTCCTTCAACATATTGGAATATAATAAATGGTATTATTGGTACATTTATAGGCACATCAACATTGACATCCAATGAACACATTTGATGATGGTGATATTTTTATGGTGATTTAGATAAGTTTGCACTCTTCATTTAATATTATATAAACAAAAAACCCATACATAGTGTTTTGATCAACAATGGGTCAACTTAAAATACATTTAAAATGACACTTTTTCTAAATATTTGGTATACAATTTATTATTTATAAACATAAAAATTAGTCAAAGCATTCACTGGACATACAAAAATACTCTTGGGCACAAAGGGATACCTCTTTATGTTGGTTCAATGATAATGGATACTCCATTATTAGTCTTACCAAGCACATGGGTATTTAACATGTCTTAGATTGAGGTAAAACCAGGTTTTGAAGGGGCCCTAAAACCCTTTATATTTCAAGAAAGATAAAACATTACAAACTGCCAGGATAGGCAAACCGACTAAAAAAAATACCTAAACCAGGTTTTACAAGGACCTAGATCCTAAACAAAACCAAGTTTTACAGCCTGAAATAATGCTAAAAAATATCAATCATTATCAGCAAGCATTAACCGTGACAATAAAAAACCCCAAAATACCTATGGTTTCTCTGTCACTAAGAATAATGATGACACCGTCAGATCCAGCAATAATGATGGCCACACCCAAGGTCACACCAACAAACCCTAAAAACATGCTGCATATAAAAAACAACACCACAAACAAAGAGACAAGCCCCAAAACCACTGCCACTAATGCCCATTCCATTGACCTGATCAACTACCCAAACTCACCCTCTGCAGAGAAAACACCACCATGGCAATAAAAAATCATTGAAGATATCCCCAACATCTATAAACACCTCATATGAGCAACAACCCCAGTTGACAAAATGTGATGGAAAATAAGGTAGCGACAAAGGTTAGGGCTTAGTACAGTACTGTGGCCGTTAAATAACACTCTGTGCTGCTCCCCCATAGGGGTTTCTCCCAACAAATCCATAGTGTCCATCATGTTAAACACCTACCTTCATGCCAACACGGTGTAGGCAGACCTACCCCCAAAATAGAGGCACACAAAACTCGACCAGAACCTAGCCAGGCTACCCATAGCGGCCACCATAAGAACCCTGTACAGCTCCCCCATGGCACCAAATAAACATGCACAAGCTGGAAATCCAACCCTGTTTCCAAAATAAAGTTCCACGCATTAGCAGATCTGGCATTACTATGTCGTGCAGATGCAAGGGTTTGAGGGGGCCGCTCAGCCGCACAGCCGTGAGCCTCATAAATCTTGTTATGTTGGTATTTAACATGTTATTATGATGTCCTTGGATATATAATCTCCACACATTTCCATATATAGTAGATTAGTTTAGTAAATACATATAATGTAACCAAGTGGTCAATGATTTATGCATTTGATATGAGTACTCTCTATAGTCAATAGTAACTCATCCTCCTCCCCCACCACCACCATAGTTCATTATTACACTTGTTTAAGAGCATAGTGAAAAATCAATTATTTCACCTATAAAAAATCTTCCTATATAATCAACATTGAGGATAGTGGTACACCCTCTTAGGAATAAGCTCACATGAAATAGTTAGTCAATATTCAAATAATTTTTATCCTTTTATAGTAGTAACTCAAAAAGTTTAGTGTGTTCTATAGTGAAAGTGGATAAAGAGAAAATTTTATACTATAGAACAAACTCCATGAAATATTACACCTTATCAATTTATTCATTTTATAAAATATCTATGAGTAGTAATTAAGATAGTCAAATTATAACACTTGGTGATTTTTTATATTTTGATTCATCTACACATATCAATTTTCATCCATGAAAATTAATCTTTAAAATATATTATAAAATCATGCATTATGGTCCTCCCATTGATGGGATCATAGAATAGTTTATTTTCAAAAATTTTTGAAAATTTTAAAAAAATCCCAATTATGTCATAAATTTAAAATAAAAAAAATGTCAAAGATAGAAAAAAATAAAAAATTATAAAAATATAAAAACATTCAAAATATTTCAAAAAATAAAAACTTGACACCTAATCATGACACAAGTTTTTAGTTTACTACATATGTTATTTGTCATATATTTTGGTAGATAGAATAATCATTTTCAAGCACACATGCATTTCACAAGGTATTTGAGTGTGATGTAGGACATACATATTCTACATGGATTCTTATCTATTTGATTCCCTTATATAGAGTGTCCATACCTATGTTAGCGGTATATGATTTTATAAGATATAATATAATAGGTTATATTTATCTATGACTTATTTTCCATGTCAAGTTACATGTCTTATAAGTGTCTTGTTAGTTACTCATATCATACATTATGTTACATGAATACGTTACTTTTATATGGTAGGATATTGATACATATGGATAGTGTAGACTAGTTTTCACTTGTTTTATGATCCTTTTATGTTGTTTAATTTCTTACATGATAGGATATACATTGTTAGATTATTGTGTGTGGCTTGTGTGACATTTGAACATGTCCATTTTTTCCATTGGTCTTATACAAGAAATGTTTTCTTTTGAAACATTTTAACATTTCAATTGATCATGGCCCTTAGCTCTATATGTGAAATATTTACTTGTATGACATTTGGACATGTCCATTACTTATGGCCCTTGGCCCTATTTGTAATTTTTTTGTCTAACATTTGAACATGTCCATTTCTTGTGGTTATTTTTCATGTGTGTTAAATATTTTATTGTGAATTGTTTGAACATGTCCATTGTTTGTGGCCCGTAGCCCTATCTGTAATATTCTTTAATTTTACATTTCAACATGTGTATTTCTTGTGGTCATTTACCTTATGTGTGAAATATTTTATTGTGTATTGTTTGAACTTGCCCATTGATTATGGAAATTAGCCCTATATGTGTAATATTTAATTGTGTGATAATGGAAAATGTCCACTACTTGTGTCCCTTATCCCTATGTGCAATATTTTATTGTCTAATATTTAAACATTTCCATTATTTATGAACCTTGGTCCTATATGTGATTTTTTTATTGATTTTTGAAACATGTAAACATGTCTCTTGTATGTGTCACTGTGACATTATGTAAAATTATGCATTGTGTTTGTTGTAATTTTAAATCTTGATTGGTGTTATCATTATCTATATCACACATTTTTACTATGTATTCTACATTAAACATGATTAATTTAATAAATGCCTCATTGTCATAGATATCTACACATGAACTTTTTATGCATCATATTTAATATGTTGCATTCATATTAAAGTATAATTACATTACATTTATATGATAACATAGTATACACATGTTGACATGATTATCACATGATGTAGTTAATTATTTTTTTGAGATGAGTGATTCGCATGCTACATCCCTCATATCAAAAATGGGGCATCATGGTTGACTTGTTTCAAAGATCTAAGTTTCCATAAACAAACAAAAATCAAATCGAGGACAGAGTACATGTTTCAAAAATTCAAAATATAGGTTCTCAAATATTTAAATTAATTCAAATATCATATTTTATATTAGAGTACATGTTTTCAAATATTCAAAGTAGTTACTAAATAAAAACATGATAAATATTAGCACATAAAATACATGTTTTGGGGGCATGTAACATGCATGTGCACTCAATTTAAAAAATGCTAAGTACATATTCATACACACTTGAATGAATCTACATGGGTGTATGAAAAATATTTACAAGAATAAGTTTTCCATTTGAGCATATAAATGCATGGAACTATATATCATTTTGCATAGATTTTAAGGGAATGATACTTGTTCATGCATGTTTTCAAATTTATAAGGGTATGGTAATTTGTCATGCACATTTTCAAAGTTCAAATGGCATTATACTTGTTCATGCACATTTTCAAACTTCAAAAGTTGGAGTTTTAAAGACAATTGGCTCTTATTTCATATTCAAATTTATTAACATTGAGGTGAGGATGGGGGCATGAATATTATTCATTCTCTTACAATCATGAAAGTATAATATATATTTATTTTCAATGTTATGATTTGATTTATTATGAGTAACATATTCTTGAGTCTAGTGACACTCAACATCCTTGGAATTACTTCAATTGAACACATTATGTGGTTCCATATTTATGCTACATGTGATGTACGTTTGAGTCTAGTGATACTAAATGGCCTTGGAATCATTTATAACAGTCCCATTGTGGTTTCACCTTATTTTGATTATTAATTTAGGTAATTTCCCCCATTAATGATAGTTTCATTGTGGTTTCATCTTTCTTACTTAAGATCTTGATTAGTTATTCAAAATTAATACTAAATTACTCTCATTTTTTCAATGATCCAAATACTTCAAGTGATTCAACAAGGGGAACATTTCTCCATCTTTTAAAAGTTATAAATAGAAATTATTTCATCTCCATATAGGTATACTCCTCCCTTTATCTATTTTCAAAAAAATGACTTTTTCATGTGTTGCTATAATATTTTGTAAATTTAGAGTGCCCTACACAATTGGAGTATCTTATAAAAGACAAAGTGTATTGTACACACTTAGGTTTAATGTTTATTCCTTTATTCTAGTAATTCTATTACTATAATAATGTGATAATTATTGATTCATTCTAAACTACATGAATTTCACCCCAAAACATGACTCTTATTCACCATTCCTATAATCCATTTATCTATATGTGAGCTCAACCCTTTTTTTGGTCACTACTACACATAGATTTCCAATTCAAATGTTTAAAATGATTTATACTACCCTTAAAATATCTCTAGCTCAAGGTAGTTATCCCTATATTTTCATGGTATATCCATTCTAAGTATACAACTCAACTATTGCAAACCTATCCACCTAAAGTGGTGACCTCCCATGCCAAATAATGTCTAGTTTTCAAATTTTTATATATTATTTTATGTCTTCCTACGCATTTCATAAGATTAGCTAAAGGAAATTGTCATAATATTTCACTATATAATCAAATCAAATCCTCCTTTCAAAGACACTTAGTTCCAAGATTGAAACTATATATTGATCACTTGTACGTTATCTCACATTGAGAAAATTCCCTATTCCTCTAGAATTCAAGATCATTCATAAGGAGAAACTAGCCAAGTCTAAACTATCTCAAAGTAAGTCAAGAGTTATAATTTTTAACTATCAAAGCCATATTTATAACCATTATTATACCCTATTTTTTATTTAACATCTTTTTATAAGGGTAAAATAAGGTTCTTGAAATGGTCCCATAAAATTATATATAGTTATTGATATATTACAATAAATCTTACTCGACTGTCATGTTAATAAGGTTAAGAGCCTTTTTAAGTGGACTAAACCCCTAGAGGGTTGGTTTAAGCTCAAATTTAAAGGATATTCCAAGAGGAACTTAGGGCCTATTGAGGGGACAGGTTATTAGAGATTGGAAAGGTCATCTTGTGGTTTCCTTTACAAGGGGTATGGGTTCCAAAACCAATCATGTAGCTAAATCTAGAGTGGTCTTGTGGGCTATTTAAATGGCTATTTATCTCAAGTTGAAAATTTTGGAAATTGAAAGAAACTCATTGAACATAGTTACATGTATTCTTAGTAATTTTCCCCCTTCTTAGACAATTTTTAATGAAATTAAAGATGTTAGAACCCTCTCAATTATTTTTAGGAAGTTAACATTAGACATGTATTTAGGGAAGGTAATGGTTATGTTGACCTCATGGTCAACTTGTGGTTGAAGTATATCTAATTAAAAATTTGGATCCATATAAACAATGTTCCTTCATAGCTTATGGATAAGTTAAAGACTGAGGATAATCATGATAGACGTTGATATGGCTATTATTTTATTTAAAATTATTTTAATCCAAGACCCACATGATCTCTTTATTGATTACCATAGTGATGATCATATTTAGGCCATTATTATTTTTGATGGGAAGTATAACACTATGATTTCTGTGCATGATAATAATAATTCAAGTTCATATCTAATTAAATTTCATGTTACAAGGTAGATTTAGTTAATTTTTATAAAACTTACAGGGCTAAAAAGATGGGTGGTGAACTAGATATAACTGAGCTCAGATCCAATGAGGACATCAAGGATAATTTGATTTGGTAAATACTACATAGGGGAGGGCTCAACATGCACATGGAATGTGTCATTGGCCATGACCCCAAGATTTTAGTAAAAAAAATTAAAGCCTAGAAGAATAGGGTGGTTTGCATGAGAGGTGTTTAAATTCAAGTTTTTAAGTAAAGTATAGAAACTATCATAAACATGTCTCCATATGACATCAGTGCCTATAAGGATAAATGTCATAGGATGGAATTAATTAAAACTTTATACAAATATGATTACTTAACAAAGAAATTGAAGAATTGATTTTTAAGGAAGAGTCTACCTTTCCCATGGTTAGATATCTATCTATAACTCATGAGGTACTTAACATTAGAGGGGGAAAAAATACATTGTATTCTCACCATTTTCTACTACTTAATTATTTTTAAATTAATTTTATTCTTATATTTCCATTTCTTCTATTAAGATATCTAGATTCCATGGTGGTAGCCTAATAAGATGACACCTCAGATGTCATCATTCACCAAGCTCTCATTATGTTGTTGGTTAAGGGAGTAAAACCTCTTATTGGTAATTAGTGAATCTTGAGGAGGAAGGGATTCCCTTGGACTTAGAGGAGGGATCATCCAACTATAAAGAGATATTAAAAATGGAGTATAAATACTCCAATAAAACCTTATCTCAAAATGTATGGAATATAATAACAAAGACTCAAAGCGCGGAAAAGGGAAGCATATTATTTATGATGATGGAGATGATGATACCTAATTATAATTATAATATCTTTTAAACCTTGATAATATGGCCCCAAACTTGACTGAGAATAGTGAGACTGAGAAACCAAATGATACTCAAAAATTAGTTGATAGGAAAGGGTAAGTTCAAGATCCCAAGCTTAAAATAGAAGAAGGGGATAGTTTTAACCTCAAAGATAAACTGGATACTCTTTAGTGGAGATGAAAAATATGAGTGACCTAAGAGAAATCAAAAAAGACAAAAAAAAATCCATTAGAGAAGCCATCCTTTCTAGAGCTGAAGTGGGAAGTAGGGGAGGATAATTCTAAAAAACTCCATTCAATATGCTCAATCCCAAGATAGAAATGTCTCTCAAATAATATCAAAAATTGTAAACTAAATAAGAGTAATCTTAGGCCAAACACAAGGGGGAAAAAATAAGAATAAGGCTAAGATGGTAGAGTCTAATATAGGGCCTAATAAATGGCCACAAGAAGCTACCACAGAGGGTCCTTACAATTAAATAAAAGGAAACATGAAGGAGGGCATAAATAATGAGGACTCAATAGGAACTCAAGGCACCATTAATACTAAATCCATGCTAATGACTAGTGGGTTTGATTTGTATGGTTTTTTTTGTCCTAGGTTTCATGTTAGTTCTTGTTAGTTTCCTGGTGGGTTCTATGTGGGTTTTAGGCATTTTTTTGTCTCCCTAGTAAGATGTCATTTCTAGTTGGATTTTTGGGTGTGTTTTATGCCTATTATATTTTGCTATTTTAAGGTTATGTGACCCTTTAAAATCCATTTTTTAAACTATATCTATAAAAATAATTTTAAACTAGGCTTATACAGAACCACATGCCTTACTTATGTCAAGAAATAACCATCTTACCAATAATATGAGAATGAAAAAATCAAAATTTATGATTCTTATGTTTAATATTATTATTTTAAAGTAACTCATCTTCTTTAAGAGACACAATATTTAAAATAAAACATTCTTTCACTTCAAGCTCCAAAGATAGTATCTTAGAGTTTAAATATTTTATGGATCTATAGCCAAACTATTGATGTCCTTAAGCTAAACATAATATGATGAAAAATAATACTACTAAAAATTTGTTGTTTCCTTATTCATTGGAATCCTTAAAATATTTTTTGAATGAGAAGTCTTATATTTATCCAACTATAAATCTAATAGCATGTCTTCTTTATCATGTACTAGTTCGACTACAAGATCACTAAAACTAATCTCAATGTCTTCTTATCATGTACTAGTTCATATTTTTTTAATTATCTATTATATCTTTTTTATGATCCCCTTTGATTATTTTATTTTTATTTTACATTTTTTCTGACATCCAGAACATCATAATCTGAAATTCTCATATTCTATTTATTGAGACCAATTTCCTTTGCTCTACTAAAGGGTTAAACTTTGTGGACCCAACATTGAAACATTCACCAAGACTCATATTATGGATTTACTTGCACTGACATTAAATTTCATAGTATTTTATGTAGTCTCATTATTATACAAGTATTTATTTATGACATCCTCTATTTTTTCAAAACCTCTCTCTTCATTAATCTATAGGGAGAGCATAAAGGGTGACCCATATTTAGTAAGTGGGTTTAAACCTAAAGACCATGACTTGATGAAAATGCCCTTTTAACTCATGAAAAATATATTTATATATCTATATATTTTTAATTCTAATCTTATAGCAATAAAACATTATAATAAATAAATTCTTTGGTATGAAAATAATTTAGAGATTATCAAGAAAAATATTTTTGAGTTCTTTTCTTACCTCCTCCATATTAAGTATTTTTATTATAACTTTGAAGATGGTTATGTGCTCCTAAAAATACTCTATATATAGATAGAAAATAATTATATTCAATATATATTTTAGTTTTTTATAAGCATCAAATATATTCTTCATTATATAAGGATCAATCTCCCAACCCACTAGTTCAACCTTGTTTTCTATTGAATTTTCACAACCACTATGTTGATGGCAAATTTATACACATAAATTATACTTAGCTTAAAATATATATTCTTTTTATTGGGTTCAACAATAAATCCTTTTATTTTATCTTTATTTTTTTCAATGGATTGGGTATCCTCAACATTTTTAACCCCATTTTAAGTTGAGTTTACTGCTATCTACCCTGTCTCCACCTAACATTCACCCTAATTTCCTAGAAATGTTGGTAGTTATGGGTTCTATTACATCCATCCTATCTTTCACCCTTGGTCTATAAATATGTTTCTTATGAGTCACATTCTAGTTATCATCCACCCTTTGTATATAAATCTATCACTTTTGAGTCATGTCCAGTCACTCTATATTTCCCACCTATCACCTAATTCAAAAACTAATTAATCTCTTGAGATATCCATTTTATAGTTGATCCATTATTTTTTGTTTAAAAATTAATATGTTAGGTATAAAAAAAGATGGATATTAGAGTGTTAAAGATATACAAAAATTAATAATTCTAATTTGAAACATACTAAGTATGGAGAAATGATATTTTAAAAAAAATACTAAGAAGAGATTTTTTTAGCTTGAACTCATATTTATGCTAACTATTTTGGATATTTGAGAGTGGAAATAAGAAATATATTAGACTATGCATGATCAAAATTATGAATAAATTTTGAAACTATTCTTGGATAGATTAACATTCCCTAGATAACAACATAGGCTATTTATGTTTTTTAACTAAAGTCTCATCCTAGTTGACCATGACTGAGTTTTGATAGTGAAAAGTAGATAAAATAAAACTATGACATTATAATATCATAAAATTGATCTAAGAATATTCTCATATAAGACCATGCTCCATGGACAACAATGTAGGTTGGTTTGTTTGTTGTTTTTAGACTTTTTTGCATTGACTATAATGAAAATAAGACTACTCTACCTCATATGCTACATCTTTTTATTTTGATAATATGATTAAATTCAATTTATATGATGAAAAACTCATTATTTTCTTATTTTTTGATTTTAAAACCCTATAACCTTCATGAGAGATAGAAACCTACAAAAAATAGAGGGGGAGTGTTATGGGATGAGATGACCCTAATCACCCCCTTGACAATTTAATTATTCCTAAGTATCTAAATACTCAAAAAAGTAATATAAAGGCACTTGTAGTTATCCCATCTAAAGTGATTATAAAATTATGCTCCTTGACTATGAAACTATAGATTCCTATATTTTGTTATAAGTGCTTGAAAATTCTAATTATTAACACATTTTAAGCCACATGAATTATGCCCAAATACATTATTATTATTCACCTTTTCTCTAAACCTTTTATCTATATGCAAGTTCAACCCTTTGTTTTCCATCACTACTATACAAAAATTTCAAAGTCACATGCTCAAATTACTTTATAAGTTAAGGATATCAATGTACATGAGGAATACTTCCTACCCCCAATATGAAAAATCTCAAATAAATACAAATATAATAATGATAACCATCATATTTTAACATAGTGTCTATTGAATATAGATAACCTGTGTGGGTAAAATCCCCTCATACATAAATATGTGTCACGTACACCAATAAGTAAGATATAGTCAATGGAGTAATTTTTATGATAATAAATTAATGCAATGATGCAAATAGTGCTAAGGACATGAAAGCCCAAAATATTTAAATAAGGCAAGGGACTAAAATCATGTCCTATAAAGTGATACATATAAAATCATAACAATGTGTAATATGAAACTATGAGTGTTATCCTTGCATGGGAATATCATGCTAAATTCATGCTCAAATATATTCAGAATATATAAATGAGAAATATGCAAGGGTGATTTGTAAATACATGTAGTCGATAAATATTATTTTTGGGTCTAATTCCTCCATAGGCAATTTGATATTAACATATATGAAACTATGTTGTTTATGTTTTTAGTTATATATGTAGAATAAAATATAAAATTTCATATGAAATAATGAGGATGTAAAATAAATAAAGGGAAAAGCATAAAAAAACTAGAAAAATGACATGAGGAGGATCATAAGCCCTTTATATGCTTCCATTAAAATTTAATACATGTTATGACAAAATGTCACTATAAATATGTTTTCATCATGAAGAGTAATAGTGTAAGAGTTAATAATGAGACCAAAAATCAAATGGTAAAGTCCAATGAAACATAGTAAGCAGCATGAAATAAGTGGCTAGTATAATGTTAATGCAAATAGAAGGCAAGTGCCATGTGAAATCTTTAAAATATAAAAATTCAATAAAACAAAGTAGGAGACCTAAATAAAAGTGATATATTTAGGGATGGTGATGTATAAAATGTATTCTTACAATGTAGTATTATTCTAAAAATTACATGAAAAAATCCATGTACACAATTAAGATATACCTCATGTAAGTAATTAGATTGAAACATGATGCATGTAAAGGTAGATATATATGTAAAATGTGATTACTTAACAAAATAAGCAATTCCCCCTTAGTGTTCATTGTCTCCTCCCTCCCCTCCCCCAAATGCATAAATGTAATTATAAGCATATTTTGTCATATTATCCCAAATATTACTTAAATAAAGGTATACCATTAAAACATATATGTAAAAACATGGATTCATAAAATCTATAGTGATAAGTATGATGTCTATCCTATGACCATGATAAATGCAAATATAAATTTATATTTTTTTCATTTATGAATGTTTTTGGATTTTGTAAAATTGATAATGTAAAAAATCAAAATAAGGCACATGTAAGGCACACCATATAAAAATAAGAAAAGATATGTGCAATAAAATGATATTGTACATATGTAAAAATATGTATCAATGATGGAAAAGATCAAATAGTTCTTGGTTTTCTGTAATTTATAATTTTAATGAAAATAAAATATGAATTTTGTAAAAAATTAATCAAGCATAATTTATAATAAAAGAGGTTTTTACAGGGTAACTAATGAGTGTCATTGAGACCTTAACATTTACGAATGTAGCACCAATCTAGGATAGTGTCTAAAGGTTATATGCAATAGGGATAAAAACTATTTCAGATAGCAATTATTTCTAATTGGAAATAAAACAAATCTAATCTAATTGCAATAATTGAAATTACAAAATTGAAACATGCTTTAGAAGAATGGAAACACAATTGCATAAAATGAAACTAAATAGTTGTTATTATATGGATCTAGTTAGTTTATAGGTTATATGATATTCTAAAAATAAAATAAATTTCCAAAAATTAAAATAAAATATAAATAAATTTAATCTATAAATGTTATTACAATATGTCATTCTTCCTCAAGTTGAGTGGGCCCTTGCTCTTCCTTTGGGAAAAGGACTTAAAAAATAATTAGTACAAAAAATATTCATTGTTCAAATTCTTCAAATATTCATTCAAAAAAAAAGTGTTTAAAAAAATTAAACTTATTTATCTTAATAATACCAATCTCTCTATTACCCTATTCTAGAATTGGGAAGTTTTATTTATAATATAACTTCATCAACTAACTCACTAATCTAGACTAACAATTTAACGAATTAGATCCTATGCAGTATTTTTATTATTACAAAATAGAATCATTCCCCACATTAATAGGAGAGAAGAGTGGATAAATTTTTATTCCTATATTTAATATCTCATTTTACTATTGATAATCAAATGAAATATTGACATATTTTTTCCTCTCTTCCACTAATCTCAAACAAAATATACTAAGTTGTTCATAGAATTTTGGGAATGTCATAAGTATCTTACTATTTATGGAAATACTATAAGTATATTTTGTATAAATGCTTTTCAATAATATATGGTAATCATATGCCATATATTATATATTTGTTATTTCATATTTCTGAAGCTAAAGATCTCTTGATTTGATTTTTGGTGACATCAAAGCCGAACTAATGGCCTATGGAGATGGACTAATGACCTATATAGCTACTAAGGATCTCATGAGATAACTCAAGATCTATTATATAAATTTGGATCTGATTTATGTGGGACTCCATATATTTTTAATACTCCCAAGCTTCTCCAAAATTGTTCTTAAATTGGTATTTTGTGCTTAAAACCTTACAACTGCATTTATGGACTATTATGGTTTGCATGTACAATATTTTGCATCTTTTATAGAAAATAATTAGAAATATTTAACAAAGTAGATAAAAAATATTCATAAATAATAGATAAGATAAATACCCTAAATATCACTTTAAATAGATTACAAGTTCTAATTTTTACATTTAAATCAACTTTATAAGTAACTTATGGAAGGAAAAATAGTGTTACTTCATGGATATAATGAGGTATATTAAGATCTCATCATCTCTCCCAAATTTAATCTAATGCATATCCTCATTCATGATTTTATTATTGTTCTTTTTTGAGATTCATGTTTTTTAGCATTGTGTTTAGGACATATTCTTTATAAATCTAGGCAATAAATTTATTTTACATTATGTCATTATCTATATAATTACTTTGGTATTTTTAAAGCCCACTAAATTTTATTGAGGATATTGTCTCCCTATTTTTAGTTAATATTTCACATTTTTTTAATTTATTATCATAGGTTATATAGAATTAGAAAGACTTCTAGGGAATATTCTTTCGAAATTGTATGCACAAGTAGTCAAGTTCTCCAAGTATTTTTCTTGCAATTTAAAACTTCATAAAATTTTAATTAAATAACTTTCCTTGGATATTAATGTATAATTAAAAATTATTATATTTTTTTTAAATGATTCTATGCCCATAATCATGGCTTTTCAATAAATAAATATTTCCCTTTTTGCTTATTTCAAAGAGTTACACTATTTTCTCCATTTTCCTATAAAATGGGGACATACAAAGTTTGTTTTTATTATTTAAGAAAATTCAAAAGTGGATCTATTTATAATAATAAAACTTAAAATTATATATAAAAATTAAATATTAAAATAAGTACCTTGGTCATACCTTCAATTATCCTTGCTTCTATATTGTCAACATGGTCAAAAATGTTGAAATAAAGTGGAAAAGTTAGCCAACTAGATACAAAATTTATTTATCATTTGGAAAATCCACCGTTATTGGTTTTAGATTTTTCCCCTTTTTGATATTTTCCTTTGATTAGCTATTTTTTTTTTTCATGATCAAGGCTCTTTATCTAGTACATAGTCATTTAGAAAGTTTTTTAACCATGATTGTCAACAACACCTGGGGATTTTCATTTTTGATTTTGTGAAAGTGTTCACTTTTCAATAAATGATAACATGATGAGAAAGTAGTAATTAGTTGTTCCAAATCCTCTAAAACAATCAAATCAGCTAAAAAATTGATTTCTATGTATAACATTGATTGCATTTATGAATTTATCATTTCATGAGCCATATTTACCAAAATTTAACCTTTGTGTAAAAACATGAAAAAGTATCCCTTTATCTTACAAAATATTATTATTTAAATTGACCTTAAGGTGATTTGAAGTTTTTCTTTATTATCACCTAAATTTTGCAAATCTACTTGCATCATCTCAAAATTAGATGTAGATCTAGATTTCTTAAAAATAGCTGAAGTGGATCAAGTGTGCAAATCACATATTTTATAAACTCTAGGATTGCTAAGGTGACCAATATGCATTTAATTTGTTACACTTAGGATTTATCTCAAATAAATATTCAATAGAATTGTCAAACAAATACAATGTGTGAGAATAACTAGACTTTATATCTTTTGGATTTTTGGAGCTTCCTACATCATCCATGTTCTTCTAATTCTCATTATCAAAAAAATCTCTAGAAGATAAATGGAATTTATGCTCATCACCACCTTCATAAGTAATCTTTATGAGTATCTCATTACATAGTTTGACCAAGCTTAAATTATAATATGATCTTGATTCATTTGATTTTGATTTTGCTAACAAATAAAAATACTAGAATAATATGCTATAAATTATGTTGTTTATCAAACCAAAGAGTGTAAAGATATGATTAGTAATACCTATAAACTACACTCGATTATCAGAT
Source organism: Torreya grandis (assembly GCA_037957365.1). Taxonomy (NCBI): domain Eukaryota; kingdom Viridiplantae; phylum Streptophyta; class Pinopsida; order Cupressales; family Taxaceae; genus Torreya; species Torreya grandis. The sequence goes on from JARHVA010002895.1 coordinate 1,333,083, forward strand.
GTTAGTATGAATAATTAAATATATATAACATTATAGTACAAATTTAACAAGTTTTCCAAAAACATAAGTTATTTTTAAACCTTCCATATGATGTCTTTCTTACATAATTTCAAATGGTTACTAAGGTTGTTTGATTCATGCATGCATGAAAAGGAGAAATTGAGAAACAATGATATACCCTTTATTATGATTGGATATATTTTAGGGATTAGTTTAATTAAGACTAATGGAATATTTATTATGTATTTAAATAACTATCTTTGATGGGTTTTATTATTATGGTTTGTTGTGGGGTATGGTTTTATAAAATAGATAAGCCAGTTTATGACTAAGGTTATGTATATGAAAAACATTAGTTATTAGGTGCTACAAGGAAGGTTGGGTTACTTTTGTTTGAAATCCCACAACTAATTGTGGTTTTAGTTGTTGGTTAAAATAGACATCTCGTGTTATGCTAATATTGGGGAGGTGGATTCCATGAATGGCCATGATGTTTTATCATTTTGGAAAGTGGTTATTGGTGATGATTTAGCTAATAAAAAGGTAATTAAATATAATAATTAGACATATAATTATAATAAAAGTAATTATATTTGTATAATAAATAAAAAATATTCATATATGATTTTTATTTTGGTGGCTATTGGTATTTTGAGATGAAATTATAACTTGCATTCTTCCATGCATTTTGTCATACTCAACATTCTCCTGATAGTAATATTCAAAGAAATAAGTGGTAAAATAATCCTTTACCATTTTCTCATGAAATTTATTTCTCCTTTTAATAATTATTCCAATAATATTTTCTTTCTTAATAATTGAACAAAGAATAATATGTGATTTGCATTCATTAGAAGGAAAATTCATAGAAACAATAGTATTTATCAATTCAGTTCCTTCAAAATTTTCTTCTTTGGCTTGGGAATTTATAATTAGGGTCATAAGAGTGGTATACCCTAGTGTTTTCAAGGGGAATCATCCCTTGTAGGGTACCAAGGCAATGACCTAAAGGTTGAGGTCGACAGGAAAATCCCCAAAAACTAGGAATAATTATCCCTTCCTTTTACCCTAAAATTCTTCTTAATAAAATAAATTTTCTTGATTTTTTATTATCTCAAAAATAACTTCAAAACATTGTAAATTTATTAATTTTTATCCATCCATAAAATTTTTGGCATTTTTGGTAATGAAAGATAATGTTTCCTTTCCTCATTCATAATACAAACTAGTGGAATTTGATCTCACTTACCCATAGACTTAAAATAATCTATTACAAAGTGGCATTCCTTACCCACCAAGATAGGATCAGATTGAATCTCACTAATAAAGGAAGGAACCAGTACAAAAATTATTTATTTATTTAATTCTCCCAAACAACCATTTGATTTATTTTAGGATAAACCCTTATATTTAATTTCTTAAAAGGCGTAGGGGTTATGGTACAATATCATTCCTCATTAGTAGGTAGAACAATGTTATTAGTAATATGCTCATTAAATTGGAATTTAATACATTATTATAGGTTAGATCATCATGAAAAAAGGTCAAATAATAAGTGTTTTAGGCTTAGTTGCTTATGGTATATGAGTAGTTACAACCAATTTCTTGTCTATACAAATAGATGGAGAGACAATTATTGTTAGTCTTATTTCATCAATAGGTTCATAGAGGGTTGGTATAAAATGAAGTGTAAAAATAGTTAAAAATCTAATTGAAAATATTCCATCATCATCCCATCTCTTGAAATTAATATAATGCATGTGCTAATGCATGTTTTTAATTATCCCTATATCCAATTCTTTTATTTTAGTAGAAGCAATACATATGTTATCTCTTTCTTATATTATCTTTGTTATAGGATTTGTTGTAGGTATTATTCATTGTATCTCTTGAATCATGGATTTGAGGGATGTTATTTCTTACTAAATAGATACCAATTATGTATTCATTATCCACCCAACATAAGCACTAATGGTTTTACCTTCCTAAAAAAAAACTCCATCCATTGCTTCTTCTACACAAGGTTAGTCTTGTGTGGGGCATAAATCTTCTTGTATAATCTAATTTCTTAATTTAAATTTCTATTTTTCATAAAAATAAATAAATCTTGATATCTTAATCTAATAATTCTTATTAGATTTCACTCACTCTCAATTTCACAAAAAATCCATATGTTATCACTATAGATGAATTTTAACACAAAAAATAAATATAAATGAACTAACTAGGAATTTTCTCAAAGAAACCAACCCTAAAAAACACCTAAAATAAATGCTCGACTAAATATATTTTTAGCATAAATTGGTATTTAATGAAATATTTCTATCATGTCTCTTCTTATCTCAATTCTCACATAAGTAAAATAAATTTAATCAAATTAAATCTTAAAATAATTTCTAGAAATTTAAATCACTTTGGTTGAAAATTAAAAAACATGCCTTTTTAATCTAATTGCTATAAATTGAAGTATTTAATCTAATTATTGTAAATGAAATCACACCTATAATATAGTTTCTAAAAATTAAATTGAATCAAAACTTTAAAATAACATACAATTTATTCTTTAATGTGAGAAGAGGAAGGGTAAAGAAATCTAACTAGGAAAGTTTCACAAAAAAAATTTCAAACTACAAGTCCATAATGACACTAGTGTCCCTAGAAATGGTTCCAAAAATGATGTGTGTTGTTGAGTCCCCATTATTTAGTAATGTAATTTCAATATGGTCTAGTTTACAATGGTTATATATAATAGGGACAATAATTATTTTAATTAATAATTATTTCTAATTAGAAACAAAACAAATATACTATAATTTAAATAATTGAAATTGTAGAATTAAAATACACTTTTCAAGAATGGAAAAATACTTTCATCAAACCAAAATAAATAGTTTTTGGTATATGGATCTAGTTATTTTATAGGTTATATGATATTGTAAAAAAAAAACATAAATAAATCTAATTTATAAATACTAGTACAATAAGTCATTCTTCCCCTGGTTAAGTGGGCCATCACTCTTCCTTTATGAAAATGACTTAGAAAATAATTATTACAAACCTTTGTAATTGTTCAAGTGCTTCAAATTTGCAATCATTAACAAAATAATTTACATAGGTTCAACTTATATCTCTTACTAGTAGTAGTATCTCTACTACCATATTCTAGAGTTAGGAGGTTGTATTTATAATACAACGTTTTTACCTAAATCACTAACTTAGAATAACAGTATCATAAATTAGATCATATGAAATATTTCATTAAAAAAATAGAATCATTCCAGTCTATATTAGAAGATAAGACTGGATAAATTTGGATTCTTATATTTTCTATCCTATTTTTCTGTTGAAATCAAATGAGATATTGACATATTTGATTTTCCTCTTTTTCACTAATATCTCAAATAAAAAAGACTAAGATGTTCATAGAATTTTGGGAACACCATAAAAAATATTGCTATATCTATAAATATATATTTTTAAAAATATTTTAAATAGATTTCATAGAAATTATTTCTGATAATATATGGTAATCATCTTTGGAGCAATTTTATTTCATATTTTTCAAGATGCATATCTTTGGAGATGATTTCTAGTGACCTTCGTAGCTAAATTGGTGACCACTAGAGCTAGATTGATGACATTTATATCTATTTAGGAACTCTATATCTTATTTATATGGGACTCTATAGCTATATAATACTTGCAATATTCTCCAAAAAAAATCATGAATTGGTACTTTAGGTTCTTAAAATATTATATTTGCATTTATGGACTATTATGGCTTACATATACAAAAATTTGCATCTTTTCCACAAAATAATTATAAATAGTTAATAAAGTAGATAGAAAATATTTATAAATAATAAACAAGATAAATACCCTCCATTTCACCTTAAATAAACTATTATTATAAATATTGAATTTAAATCCACTTTATAGATAACTTATGGAAGGAAAAATAATGTTACTTCATGGCTATAATGAGGCATAATATGGCCTCACAAATAATCATTGATGCCCTATAATACATTAGTGTTTGTTTCTATTAGGCTGGTATATATACCTCCAATATTTAAAATCATAAAATAAGTGAGCATCATTATCCAAATCTTTAATACATTGAAATTTATCACTAATGTTTTAGCATTTATTATATACTTAAAAGGTTGTTTTTATTTGTAAATAATACCCTTTCCAATGTGTGTTTGGTGAGGGAGAATGATTTTCATTTATTAATTAGCTCTTAAATTATGTATTTTAAATTCAAAGTATATATTTTTTTAATTCCCTCACATTACATGATATGAACACAATTATTTTTCCTTATAAGATGTTGGTTTATGATTTGTGGATGCATTTTACATAGGGGTGAATCAACCTGTAATTTTTCCAATAAGTCTTAAACTATGATTTATATA
>JARHVA010002895.1:1342500-1397500 GCA_037957365.1 Torreya grandis
TATTTTTTAATTTTTGAATAATATGTATCTAATATTCCTAAGACTCCATCCAATGGATTGATAAACTCATATGGATAATCTGGTGATGAATTGTTGAGATCTAGATATATTATCCCATTAAATTCCCATTTTTCATCATCATATCTCTGTACATCAATCATCTTCATATTTAATTTTTATATTTCCTAAGTGTTATATAGTTGCACTAAATTTTATTCAATTGTATATGAGGTATAACACTCCATCTTATAAAATAATAACATTTCACTTGTCATTGAATCTTTGACCTTTTAGTTCTCATTCTTTCCATCATGATGAATCTTGATTGTATTACCTTCAAGAAAGAATTTAATATACTTATTTGTAATTTAATTTATACCTTGCATCTATTAAAACCATTATTTCCAATTTTACCATGTAATTGTTATGTAATATGCATAAAAAACATCAAGTTATCTACAAACTTTATCCCATAAGAAAGTTTTAGTTCAATATGGCTTATCAATCCATTATAGTGTATAGTGTATTGCAATTCAATTTTTGTGTGACCAATATATTATATAAATGGAATGATATATGTATTATCCCAATATTATTCATCAATTTTAATTTATAGCTTATAATTACCCTAAAAAATACTTGAATAGTCAATGGGTCCCTCTATGGACACTTAAACTCTTTGCATGAATTATTTGTGTGTTGATTCCTATTAAATATCACTATTGGTGGCTTTTGTTGTACCTATATTTGCATTCATTTCATCCTTAAAATTATTATTCTTTTATTTTGATGTTTCAAAAATATTTGTTTCATGCCCAATTATTCTATGATAACCATGAAATTATTTTCCTTCTTGATGTAATAATTAATCCACAATTCTATGGTGAGTGGAAGTTAGTACAATCAAATTTTTGTCAAGTAACATATATAATAACATGATCAATTTATCTTTTACACTAGTTATGTGTGATTTGATATAAGTTTTTTTCTCTATAAATTCCTTTTTATTCACTAAATTTTACACAAACCATCATACATTCACCTTTAATGCATCATGAAATGTGTCATGCTTGTTATGCCTAATTCATACTAGATCTCACAAAATATTATCTCAATGGAGTGTTATTGTTGAAGTATCCTATCATGAATTTATATTGAAACAACCATTTATAATTTTATCTTCATGGTTGTTTTGAAGGTGTGTTTTACTTTTTGATAAATTTTATTGCACATGAATAGGATCTTTTAATTTAGCAATGCTCACCATGTCTAAATAATATCGATACTCTCTTAGACTGATGGGTGTGAAATTTAAATGAGAAAAATAACTATCTATGTTCACTATAATTTTATTTTCATACTCATCACTACCATTTCCTTCTATAAACATTTAATCAAGGTTTTTTGAATTGACCAATGAAAGAAGATCTAGCATCTTTTCCTCTTATGTTACATACTTTTCCGTGACTATTTTATTGACTCTAGATTAAGTGATAAATTAGGAGATATTTCATTAGATTTACTTGATTCTTTAATTTCATATGTATGTATTATTTCCATTTTTATTACTTGTATGGAAGTATATAGAGGAATGAATAAAATTAAATTATGGAATATATCCATCACTAGATTTGACTATTTTTGAATATTTGAAAGGTTTGCTATATGTAGGAAATGTATGAAAACACCTACATTCACAAATTTTAAGAATTTATGTAAGGTAGATGGTATAGCTTATATATCATGAATGCATGGTCTAATTAAGAGTAAGTTATAATGAAAATGATTTTACAATATGTGAAACATAGTAGGTAGCATTTTAGGGCTAATTATCACATCCAAAGTAATTGATATAGTATATAATGAGGAATATTATAAAAAAACTATGATATTCTTGTCTAATTTATGAATATATTACATATTGATACCAAATGTTTATATAAATGTGATATTCAACATGTTCAATCTTAATTTATTGTCTAATAAAACATGTTTACCTCATTTTTTTAAGATTTTCAATTGAATTAATAATGGTAAATTCTAATCTATAGTGTGTTGAGTAGGAAAATATTCCTTATCAAAATAAATCATTTCCTCTCTATTCATTTATACATTGATAATATATGAAAAAGAAGTAGATTCCACATCATTTGGTAAAGTTCTATTATGCAATACTAAATGTAGAATATCCTTAAATATAGTAGACCTATTGAGAAATTATATGATATAAATATTAGTTGGATTATTCTTAAGTTAATTAAGGATATCATAACCTTTAGTTTCATTATTTGGTTACCTAATAGGTGGAGGGGGATTAGGATGGAATTTTGACTACCACCATTCTACCACATAGGATAAGACATCCTATCTATTTGTGTTGTAATAGAATGAACTATTGAATATAATATAAGAATAAGGTTAAGGTTAAAGTTGAATAATTGTGGTGATATGGTGGCTATAAATACCTTGAGGTATATGGAGAAGAGTAATGAAAGGAATCATACATTCCCTTTGACATCGAGTAGTAACTGGAAGATCTAAAATTAGATATTCAGACATATGTGTTATTGAGGAGAGTTAATAATTATTCATTATTAATATCATCCTTAGTTTTGATCTAATAATTTTAACCCATTTCATTGAATTATTTTTGAAAATATTTTACATTTTAGGAATAAAACATGCAATCATGATAGCTATATTTTGGATCACAAAATATAAACTATCAACATTCATTATAGCTATAATGGGGGTATACTTATGTGAACAATGGAAATTAGAAATCATATCCAAAACTTAAATGCAAGTTTAATCTAAAAATTTGAGGGAGAAGCACCTAGGATTTTTTGTGCTCTAAATAATGGTCGACCTCACCATAATATTTTAACTTATTATGGTTTTTGGTTATCCAAATAACATTAAAATATTGAAATTTAAATTTCATAAAATAGGGCATTCAATAGACAGATACGAACTAATAAGTATATATTTATTGAACTTATGAAATATAGTAATAACTAATAGACAAGGTAATTAATTTATATTCTAATCCATTTTATGCATTATCTATGCATAACCACCTATAATGCTTTGTAATGGTTATATGGTTACATGGTTTAGGAAATAGCCTATCAAAATCCTCTAATATGCTTGTAATAAAGGCTAGATACCTATAGAAATTAGAGTGTTGTAAATAACACACCTCCATTAATTTATGAATAGGGACCCACTTTTGTAGAGTCAAATTTATGAATAATAGTAGGATTATATGACTAGTATAAACATTTGTAATATTGCTTCATTATGATCCAATAGTTTATGGTTTTGTTGATGCCCTAAAAGTGTATCATATGTGGTTATTAGTGTTTATGATACACTACTCATTTTTGAACCTAGATAATTTTATGCATGAGTTTTAGGTTGTGATAATCTTATTATCTCTGGTGGAATAAAGGTAGAACAAGTAGACTGTTTCACAAACTTATATTAGTTGGTAGTTGGGAGCCACCATGGCTTAATAGTTGATCTCTTATTTCAAAAATAGTCTATGCTATTTTAAGTGAATTATGATTAAACCTAAGTCTAAAGCTAAACTAAGATGAGTATTCACAATGAAGCTAATATAAAGTGAATTAGTAAAAAATGAGCAAAAGGAAGGGTAAGGAAGAAAAGAGAGGTGGTGTTGATGTTTATTTCAAACATTATGACAAAGTTCTAATTTCATCTGAACATGCATTTAATCTATATACCACGTGAAGATGCATAGGCTCAAATCCTATCACACATCAAGAAAGCATCTAAGATATGAAATAGTGAAAATAAATACCAAATTCACTTTAAATATTCACCCCTATGAGAAAAAAACATTAGCACATATGCAAGAAGAATGAATAAAATGAAGTAAACCTTAGAAATTTCAACTAGTCTAACTTTAACACAAATTAGAAATTTTGTACTTAAAGATGCATATACAAAATTTGCAAGAACCATTCAAATCTAAGAATAATACCAAAAAAATGAGAGAGAATCCATGGTAGTAACTCACAGAAGCAAAAATGGACAAAATTTGTGGAACTCCTTACTTAGATTAATTTTCTCAAAAGTTACAATATAGTTTTTGGCTCAAAAAACTCACCCCCCACCTTTTACAATGGACAATACCTCTTTATATAGATAATTCATGAGGTACATCTATTAGTCATTAAAGTGTTAAGGATATTTTTATTTTTATAATCTTTCTTATACCTTTTAGACATTATAAAATTACTAACATATAGGAAATGTACTTTACAAATTGCACATGCCTTTAAAAAAAGAATATTCTCTTTTTAAAATATTATACATTCTTCACTACAAAAAGAATATTCCTAAGTCAATTGGCTTGAATTTTAGACCCTTATTCTACTATAGTATTATACCTTCCCTATAAGAACTTCATCCTATAATATTGCTCATTAATAATCTAGAGGTTGATAATAGGTCTCAAGAAGAGTTCTCTTTCCTAATCCTCTAGGTCCTTGGGATCCTTTTTAGCTCTTTCTAATGCTTTTTTGATCTTTATGATATATCCTACCTTCTCCTTAGATTAAAAAATCAATCTCATGACCTTCTTATTATCCGCCCTATCTTTCCTTGTCCTTTATTTCTCACTTATTGCATGAATTGAGTAGTTTTAAATCTTTATCTATAATAAGACCCAATGGAGTAAGTGTGGTGGGATATTTGATCAAGTTATCTAATATGTGAAATATCTTATCTTCTTATTATGTGATATATTTGTCAATGTCCTCCATTTTCTTGGACTAGTTGCTTAGGAATTTGAGTTTATCCACCAATATAGCCATAGCCATATTAAGGTGAGCTATTTTAATTGTTCTAAACTCAGGGATTTGAATTTTTGTCAAGACCTTAATCAAATCCTTTAGTTGGTAACTTGAAGATTTCCATAAGCCAACTTGGCCTATATCCATGATACTTATTTTATTCACTACATTTTAATTGGACTTGATTTATTTAAGGGAATTGAACAAATAATCCATGGTGTCCTCAAATTAGTTGAACTTGTCTTCTAGGATTGACACGATATTTTTTCCTTCCAAATTATTATTTTGTTGTATTATACCATTGATATATTTTTATAATTATTATAGTTGTGCATGATCCAATTAATGAATGTTTTCTTCAAATTTAGGATTTTCACCTAGCCTTTTCCCTATCATTAAAATCAAACCAACAAAAATTTCTACCTTTGGGAAAATTAAATCCTCTCCACCAACTATGAATTTCTTCTCTATGACCCTTTTCAAGATGGAATTTGTTGGGTTAAACTTGAAACAAATTAAGGATTTGATCACTTGTGGCTCAAGGATCTCCATCTATGTCCCACTTGAATCTTCTAGAGTAGCCATCTATATCTCTTCTTCCTAATTTAAATCCAAAATCCATGGCTTAACTTCTTCATGAACTAGGATATTGGTGGCCTTCATAGCTCATAGATGTTATGCAATAGTTACCTTTTATAATTTATCATAGATTAACCATTTAAGGATGGTTTGACCATGAATCAAGTTTTCCCCACTAATGAGATTGACTTCACTCAAAGGATGAGTGAATTAACCTTAGGCTTCTTGGTCTTCACTAGAAAAAATAGATAGTTTAGCCTTTCTTGTGGGGGTATCTATATAAACTAAATCCAATAATTATTTTACATTTTATTCCTTTATTTCCTCCATTTATTCATCATCTAACTCATAAGACAGTGATATCATTTTTAAATAATCCTTAATTATCTCAATAGGGTGTAATTCTACCATATGAACCTCCTCCACTAGTGATCCTTGTTCCTTTGCTTGGGTTGAAGAAGATGCAAATTAATCAGTCCTTATCTCATATGGCCTTTGCTCAATTTGAGCCTAATGTCTAGACTCTATTTGTATCTAGGTTGGTGGAGGTCTAAAAGGTGCACCACTCAGCAAATGGTATTGCCTTGGCTATAATTACCATATGTAATTTACTCCCTTTTTATAAAACTACATCCTAGATTCATGATTTATGTTATGATTTTTTAATCTAATCATGACCTTAGAGAATGAAAAGGCTTTTGTGTATATTGGGTCAAAATGACTAATCTAGTGATCGTAAGGTATATTTATTCCTTTGGACTTAAAATTCTCCTTAACCTTTCTATGGAGATCCCATTAACTTATCTCATCAAATTGAAGATTAAAGGAGGTCTTGTGTTTAGAAGTAACCTTAATATTATCCCATGATGAAAACATAGTTATATTAATGGTTATGCAGATGGTGTGAATCAGTCCCATCCTTTTGGTCTTGAAAAGACTATATATTTCATTACATATTTATTAAAATTCTTCCTAATCTATGAGTTTATTTCACATATGGACTAGTAATTTGAAGGGAATACATTGGGTTACCTCAATAATGATGATTATACAATCTAGATATAGACATATATCCCCTATGGCTTCAATAATTTTGTTTATCAAAGGGTTGAATATCATATTGGGATCCCTCTCATGGCCTCTATAGGAGTGGGTAGACATAATCACATATGAATTAGATGTGATCTCTATATGTAAGGATGTGTAAATTGGAGTAATACTATGAGATAATTTGTGTCTTATTAGGTGACCATTCCCTAAGGTTGGGGATGTTCATTACAATAAGGAATAAAAAATATATGACATCATATATAATTAAGTCCTAATCCTCTTCTTGCAAAAAATTGTCTACTCAAATAGGTGTTGATTACTTCACTAAAAGGTGTGGTGACTTGTCTCTCAATGATGAAATATACTAAGGGGACCCCAATTTTATCTATATATGTAGTGGCTACATTTCCACATAATCTATTCATCATTATCATGGTCATCATTACTCTAGGTATAAATTGACTAATGAGGATGTTATTATTGAAGTCAAAAAAACACTTGATTTCCAAAATACAACCATAGGGAAAGGATGCTCTACAAATCATTATATTTGGCCCAATTATTGATTGTGGTCAGGTCTACTTGGGGTTTAGGAGTTTGTAATAATTTTCAAAATCTATGAGAGACATGTAAGTAATCTTCCTAAAATTACATTCATATACAATCATGCCCTTATCTATTTTAGTATCTTTAAAAATTGGAGCAATGATATCTATGCACTGTAGTACCTTAGGTTTAGCTCCTACATGGTGTAATCATGTCATCTAGATGGTGACTATGTCATAGTACCTTCTTTTTATAAACATGATCTTCTCTTCCTCTCTTATGATGGGTTGTTGGTTCTTAATGGTTCAAAACAAGGTCAACCAATTATTTTCCACTTTGTTCAGAGTTGTGGCATCAAATTATGTGTCCTTAAAAAATATTCCTTCTACCATGGCTATGAATTTCTCTAAATTGCTTGTTAGTATATTGCACTTCATCTCTAGATCAAATTATTTTCTTGTTGGTGATAATTAAACTTTCCTTAGGTTGGTCACAATAAACATAGGGTCAAATTAGACTTATTTTACTTGTTAGGGTTTTTCTTGAAGATTTTATCATTGCTTTAATGATGGAAATGAGTTCAATTTACAAGTTTCATGGCTTAGATCTCAATTAGATTACATATTTATACATTTGCATTTCTCAGGTCCATAAGATCTTCAACTTAGTATATTATCTTATGTGGCTCTGATGTGGCATCACCATGGCATCCTACTCATTAATATTTGAAATATGACCATTTATCACTTTTAGACACGTGTCAATATTTTATTAGTTCCAAGCCTTTTGATAATTCTACCTTGTCTCACATCATTGGATCTATTTGTATGGATCAACAAGGTTCATTGATCTCAATCTAAGAAACCAAATGATATTGGATGCTCTGATATATTCCTTATGTTCATGACACTTGTCACTTTCATAGTCATCTTGATCTTTATTGAAATGTCAATATTGATCTTGCATGATCAGATCATCCTTATTTGGATTAATGTGATCTATCAATCTTGATCAATTAGGTCATCATCTTTGCTCCATGAACCACTAATTAGAATGTGTACGTGAAGCCACATACTATCAATATTCAAAATATGTTTTGGTTTTAATTTATGATCCATAGTTATGACACTTATCATTTCCACATTCACTCATTGGGTCTTAAATTTTTAACCTTCACTATGCACTATCATATCTTGTTCAACTAGATCAACACATTTCATTGATCTTTTTCTATCTTTCACCCTATTCACCATTATATCTTTGGTAGGGTTCCCATGATGGTGACACTTGTCACCTTCTCATCCATCTAGAGCCTCATTGAAGTTTTAACTCAATAAGCATCATTGATCAAAATGTGTATGCTCAACCACATATCATTGATCTTAAAGGACATGCTCATGATTTAATCATCCATTATAGGCTTGACACTTGACATATCCATATTGGCTCTGAGCTCCTTTGTATTATTAATGTTGATCTCATACCATTAGATCATCCTTGATTGATCAATCATGTTCCATTGGATCATCTTTTTCTACATATCATTAGATCTTAGGTAGGGTTCCCATGATGGTGACACTTTTTAGTTTCTCACTTATTTTGGGGATCCATTAAAGTCTTAACTTAAAATTTCCATTAGATTAACCTTGCCTGAGAAAATGTGTAATTTTGTTCATGCGGTCAATAAAAAAACTAAATCAGGCTCAAGGAATATAAGGAACTTAGGTTAAATATTTTCGACTAAGATTTTATTCATGTTGATAAACATGATAAAAGCTTAAGATAAAAAATTTAGGATAAGTTATAAAACATAATAAAGGGGACCCAACAAATGATAAAAGACATGGCATAAATATTTAGCCTAATTTTTTTAGTGTATTAATAAATGCAATTAAAACTTTAGGATAAGGCTTTAGGCTAAGCTAGAACATAATGAAATGGACTAGGTCATTATCTAGACAATGATAATAATAAAATAGACCAAGGGGTCATGAGACATAAAGGGACCAATCATAATATTTTCATACTAAGGTTTGGTCCTATTGAAAAACATGACTAAGCCTTAAGATAAAATTAAACTAAGTATATGGTATAAATAATTATTCCTGCATAAATTGTTCCCATGAAAATTTGAATTTAATTTAAAAGGGACCTACCTTAAAAAATTAGACTACGGTTTTAACACATCTTAAAATAGATTCAATTAATCTTTGATAGACTAGAGTCTAGTAAGATATCAATTTAATATTGTAGCACAAAACCCTAAGCATGTTTATTCCCAAATGAGATTCCATTGAACCTATAATACAAAAATGCATGAAATAATCATTAGCAACATTAGAAGGTGTAAAACCATGATCGCTTGAAAATATGTCAATCAATCTAAATAAGAACTAGGTGTGGATGATTTTCAAATAAAAATAATGTGAAAACATGATAGTGGCACTCTGATCAAGTGAATTTTTAACTTAGGTATAAATTTGCATAATTTAAAACAAGGGTCCCCATTTTTAAAAAATGGGGGTATGTTAACCTCATCAAACAATGACTCTACTAGGGAAACATAATAATATGTTAGAATTCAGAGACTTTAGTTTAGACTAATAATTAGGTTACTTATTCTAATTGATTATGGATCATTATTGAGATCAAATCATGGTTAAAAAAAGTCTTGGACATGTAGAATTAGGATCAAACATCAAAAAATAGCCATATTATGTGTGTGAGTTGATTAAACTTACTGATTACAATAGGATTTAGAGAAAAGCTTCCATATTCATGGCCTTGACCATTAATATTGACTTATATCATATTTATATGTTTATAAGAATCATGCTTTAGCTCAGGGAGGACTTGTGCATTAATCTACTACTAGCCAAGTGTCCATAGCCTTGAAAGAGATACTTTTGGCTCCACTGAATGCCTTATTCCATTGCTAGCTAGATGCCCATAGCCCTGGTGGAGATTATCAGAATCACCTATGCTTAAAAGGTTTTTGAATTTTTCAATATAACTCTTATTAGTATATTTATAAATATTTTGACTTTCTACTAAGGTTGGGAACTAGATTTGCCAGGTTTTAGAATTTGGTATAATGTTCGATATTCATATAGTCATCCTTAGCTATAACTTTATCCTAGGCAATTAATGTTTTTTAAGTGTAAATATGAATTTGTCCTAATAATTCAAGCTTTCACCCTATGTGTGCAATCTTTATTAGAACCAAACTTAGCTCAGAATAAGGCTTAAATTTTCAATTAAAAATTAACCTACATATTTGTCTTTACTAGTTTTTTCAAATTATAACATCAAGTTCATATTTTAATAACCCATGATCAACAAATGCTGAGAAGTCATACTTGCATTCTGAACTATGAGGTTTCCTAAGAAATCATATGAATATTGAACTAAGGTATGTCTAGAATAGACTTATTAAAATAAAGGAACAAATCAGGGAAAACAAACACGCCAAATAGAAATCACACTAATAGAAAGTAGAGGAAACAATCAAACAAATATATTCATGCATTATGTATAAACAAGAGACAAGAAAGAATGAAACTAATCTAAATCCTACATACACTAACTCTAACAAAGCTTACAGTTCACTCCATGAAGACTTCAAGTGGGATAATTGAGAAATAGTGCTTGAGGTATTTCCCGTTGGTTGGAAATTTGAACTGTAATCCTTGTAAGTCTCTCAGTTTCAAGGTGTTATCTCCTAGAGTCTCAATGATTTGATATGGACCAATCCACAAAGGTGTGAACTTTCCATGTTTTCCTTTTGGTTTTGAGGCATTGTCCTAAATAAGAACCAATTCTCTTTGTCTAATCACCTTTATCTTTGAATGCTTTTCAAACCACCTCTTGATTTTGGTTTGATGTCTATTGAAATTTGCAAAAGCTTCCTCTCTTACATATTCCATCTATATGATGTCAAGTAGCTTTGAAATTATAAATTATTGATCCTCCTCCATATAATCTTACATGAACCTATATATTGGCATCTTGATTTTGATGGCAAATATAGGTTCTTGACCATATACTAGTAGGAATGGTTATCCTTTGAGATCTTTCTTAACTCTTGTTATATCTTCGCAAAGGGCATACTTGAACTCTATTATATTGAGGTTAATAGTTTGATGATAACTTGTATACAACATTGTTTTCATATGCCCATTCAGTCATCTCAATAGATACAAAGCATATCCATTACCATAGACTAGATATACTAGTGTTATAAACCTTATGCATATGTTTTATTCTAAGAATTTGATCACCTCTTTAGTATTTCATTTCTTGGTTACTAATACTTTAATCCATCTTGTGTAGTAGTCAGTGCCACTCAAAACATGCTTGTGACCATCTAAGGAATTGGGGTTGATAACCCCCACAAAGTATAATACCCATTAAGAAAAAGGTTTATCAATCATGACTAGCTTTAATGGCATGGTTGCTTTGGACTCTTTGGTGTTGAAGACTTGACATGCATGACACTCTCTCACATGCTTGTGGGAATACTTGAAGATAGTATGCCAATAATAATCAACTCTAAGGATCTTGTGGGTTGTAGTCATTCCAGATGGATGTCTACATCCAAGATTCTCATAAGAAGTGCCTAGGATCTCAACTACTTCTTCCTTGGAAACACATATTATGTAAATGACTTCAAATTTATTTCTATATAGTACCCCATATTTGATTAGGAAATGGGATGCTTTGAGCCTCAAATCTCTATTTTACTCTCTACTTAACCTTATTGAAAATATCCAATGATTATAAAATTAATAATAGGATCATACTAATTATTAGGTTGAAAACTTTGTTGATCGACCTACATAGCACTCAGATTGGGGTTAGTGTTAGCAATTAACTAAATTATACCTTGACATCTTATGAACTAGGTAGTCTTCATCTCTAGGTCATATTATTGAAGAACAAACATCCACTTACCTCTTCTCTCTCCAAGGTCAACTCAGTAGCTTAGTGGTAGGGTCTTGTCGTCTTTAATATTCCTTATTTCTAAGGATATAATGCCTAAATTTATTCACTACCTTGACTAAATTAAATGTGTGTTTGTCAATCAAAGAATAGTTCAAATCAACATTTTTAAGGTTAGTACTCATGAAAACAATGAGGTGATCAAACTTATCTATCTTTTGACTTATAAAAATAGATATTATATGATCAAAGGCAAAGGAATAAATATATAAATCTTTAGTGAAATATGGACTAATAAGTATAGGATCTTGTCCAATTAATTTTTTGATGTCTTTGAAAGCTTTCTTGATCTCCTCATTCCATTTGATCTTGACATTTGTATTCAACATGTTATTCAATGGCTTCACAATATCTATAAAACTAGAAATGAACTTTCTCACAAAGTTGGTTTTGTCAAAGAAAGACTTTAGTTCCTTCATACTATTAGGGGGTTGTATTTTTTATATTGCATTTATTCTATTAGAATCAATAGATACCCCTTCCTTAGTTATGACATGTCTTAGTAGCTTTCCCTTAATTACACAAAAAAAAATTTATTGGGATTGAGGGAGATTTCATACCTTCTGTATCTCTCAAATACTTATTGCAAGTGCATAATGTTATCATCCCTATTTTTTGAAAAGACAATCAGGTCATCCATGTAGATGATAATGCACTTACCTATGAGTCCCTAAAATGAATGATCCATTACTCTTTGAAAGGTTTCACTTGAATTGATCAATCCAAAGGGCATACTTTTGTAGACAAAAGTGCCCCACTTAGTAGTAAATGTAGTCTTCATCTTATCTTCCTTGTTCACTAGCACTTGATTATACCATAAAAATACATGAAGAAAATACATCATATTAGAACCATAGATCATTTATATTACTTTTTCAAGATAAGGTAGGGCGTAGTTATCCTTTTTAGATGCTCTATTCATATTTTTAAAGTTGATGCATAATATAATTTCATAGTTTTTCTTTCTCACTAGTACTAAGTTAGATACCCAAGTAGAGTGTCTAATGGGAAACACTAACTTAGAATCTAGTAAATTTTTGACCTCTTTGTATATCACTGGTCTTAGTATGGGATTGACTGGCCTTTTTTTTTGCCTAAATGGCTTTCTGTTTCTTTTAGAGGTATGGTGTGGGTTATGACCCTAGGATCAAATATCTTTAAGTCATCATAGGACCATGCTATTACATCTTTATACATGGTTAACATATCTTTGGCTCTTTTGGTTTCAATGCTTATACAAGTTGTACCAATGTTCACCAGTTGAGGTTGACTTTGGGAACCCAAGTAAACTATATTTTACTCCTTTCCATCTACCGTAGGGATATTGATAGTCTTAGCTAGTTTGTCAAAATCAAATAACCTTTCTAGGGAAATCATTTATTTGGGGATTTTATTGTCATTCAACAAAATGACCTTATCATTATGTTTACCTTCAACTTTTTCATCATCAAGGGTATTTTCATTCACCTCATCAATGATGTGAGACTCAAATAACCTTGAGCTAGTCATGAAACCTATGATCTACCTACCATCATTGAATACTTGTAGATGGTTAACATTATCTCAAATTGAGGGACATGGAACTTATTCAATGACAAGGATTTGTAACTTAGAATTTTGATTGGGCTTAAGGTTGGTTGTAGTTGAATAAAATTCATCAACAACTTTATTTTCATCCTTAGGGCTTGACATAATGTTGAAAGCATCAAAACATTCAATTAAGTCCCATACTTTAAATTTATACTTCTTAATATATGATATTTTACATTGATATCAACTTTTGACCTGATTAACTAATAGTTCAAAATTTCCAAAAACTAATAGTCCCTTTACCTTGTGTTTGATTGTAACTTATAATCAAAAAATAAGTTCTTCATAATCTACAAGATTGTCAGTGCATGGAAATTGGAGTTTGTAAGAGGAATTTTATTATTTCCAAATGGGATTGATTAACACCACTCCTACTATAAAACCTAATTTACACCTAGCAATCAAAATATAACTTCCATAATCTAGGGATAACATGAGAAGTTTTAGAGTTACATACCTTAGTGGTGTTAAAAGTGTAAACACCTAGATATCAGTTAACCATGTTGACCCTCTCATTGGTTGCATTGTACTTGGTGATCATATGCTTCATCTTGGGATCCCTCTTTATCTTGATCTGATTGGGAAATCCTTTCAAGGGTAACCACATGTGTGAATAGTCAATTGACATTTAACCATTTAAGGATTTTGTCTAATCTCTACTCAACAACATTCCAAAAGCATTAGGGATGAATACCACTTGGATGTTAATGAACTATTGGATCCTTGATGATGAGGCCACCAATTATTCTATTTTATATCCTCATCCATACCTAGTTATATATTTTTTTCTATGTAAATCCCTATAACCATCCATGTCTCATGCAAATGAATGAATGAATTTATGGTTTTATGTGTGGATTAATATATACATGTTATGTTATAAATTAATGATGTTTTTTATTTGATTAGATTATACTTGTGTAAAATTATTTAACAAATATTTGAAAGGTAAAATAAGACTGCATGAATCTTGTTTAGGCACAACATTTATAGGTAATCCCACAAAAAGGGTCTTCCAACTTGTACCAATGGCCGAGCTGTTATCTTCCACCTACAAGTTTCCTGTATAAACTATTAACTTTCACCTACAAGTTTCCTATAGAAACTAATGGCTTTCATCTACATGTTTCCCATAGAAATTGTATGCTTTCACCTATACGTTGCCTATAGCAACTGAAATATTTCACCTATAGGAGCCTGTAGCCAATATGTAGAATAGAACTATTATTGTGATAAGATGTAATTAGCTCTTAAAGACACATTGATCTATCTTAGAAACCAAGTGGATGATTGAAGAGGATTATTCATAAATATTATACAAACCCCTCACATGAAAATAATCTTGTATGTGCTACCAAAAGATGAGTAAGATATAGATAATGGAAATAGAAAAAGAAGTAAAATAGCAAACCAGTATATATTGTCCTTAACCCAGTTAGGCCCAAAATAAGTAAATTTTAGTTACTAACCACATGAATGTTGAATGGGCCAGTTGTAAAGGATTTATATCTTTCTTAGTTTAGTGTTCTTGGTTGGAGATAATAAATTTCATTATGTAGTTAATGGAATAACCTAGATTAGATTAGGGGTTGAAGAATAATGATGGAATTATAGACAATAATTGCATTTTGATTTCTAAATATTTTAATCTACTATAGAAATATTTAATTACTATAGATCTAAGTAATTAAAAGGTTGATTCTATAATAAGCTTTTATAAGTCTCTCAAAGAATGATTGGAACTTAGTTCTAAATGAGGAGGCCCCCGTCAGAAAGAGTTACAATGAAGATCCTAACCCTTCTTAGATTAAATTGTGTTGTGTGAATTGATTTCAGAGTATAATTTCATTGTACTACAACCAATAATTAATTTATCCTATGAATCAATAATGCATATATAGTGCTAACATCCTCAAAAAGCCTACATATCATAGGTTGATAATTAATGCAAAGAAGATTTAAGAATATGATATTAACTGGGTAATAACTCTATCCAACATTTTTGCACTATTACTAAGGAGGTTTTCAATTATTTCTTTCTAGATTAAATTTTACTACTTTCATTTCCTACTTTCTAGATTAATTTTACTACTTTCATTTTCTGATTTTATAGAGTAACTTTCTTGATTTCATTAGATAATTTTACTACTTTCTAGAGGTAAATTTGTAATTCTTTTTGTTTTGATTTTTCTTTATTTCTTTACATTTTATTTTTGATTATTTTGAAACAAATTTTGAAACATACAAAAATGAAAAAAAACTTACCTTGTGCAAGAAGGGACAAGACAATTAAATAAGTGGCATAATATTAATATAGAGAGAAAGAAATTATTGAGGGAGATTCCTACCAAACAAGACATAGGTTACCACTAAGAAAGAACCACAATGACCTAAAATGACTAAGAATATTTTTGAAGGATATACAATAAGCTAGAAGGCTCTTGAAGAAGGGAACACTATACACCAAAAGAGGTACCTTGTAGAAGAAGTACTATTGAATTTAAAAAATGAAATAGTAGTGGAAGAAGCATTAGTTGAGTTAGTAATAATAAAAAAGGGGAAGATATACACAAACCAAACAATCTAGAAAGTAACATCAGAACAACATTCTAACAAGGGTTTCTTGAGCAAATCAAAGAAAGCTTAAGAGAGTCTTCAGACTTTTCATCTGATAAAAAGATTGTGGATCAGCATATAAACATCTATTATCATGTTGACAAAGAGATTGATATATAATTTAAGGACATAATATTGAGTAGCTTTGGTATTCATATCATAAGAAAATCCTTCATGAATAGATAAAGATAATTTGTAGATGACAATAGGGATCCACACATAATTACTTTTGAATTTCCTATTCTAGATGCAATAGATGTAACATAAATGAAAATTATCCCACCCTCAACCATGATAAATTTCAAAGGTACATTATCAGATGACCCAAATACATTTTTTTTCAAATATTATATCCTATATAGAAGCTATGATTATAGGCATGATGCACAAAAATTAAAACTTTTTCCTACCACCCTCAAAGACTTAGCACTTTGTTAGTTCATGTGAATGGGTAATAATTCAATCCATAATTTGTAATACATGAAAAATAAGTTTTTGGTTAAGTACCAGGAGTATGGATTAGAAATAAATTATATAATAAATGGCATCTTTAAGTTAACTCAAGAAGGAGATATATCCTTGAAAGATTATTTTAAATGATTCATGTTTAGTGTATAGAAATTCAAGCAAAGTACACTAGGAGAAGAGCCTCTAAAAATAATCTTCCTAAAAGGAGTCAGAGAATATTATATAGAATCATTGGATATAATGAGTGAGGGAGATATCTCCCAAGTGATATTCACTAAAATCAAAGAGCTAAGCAAAAATTATTCCAAGTCTACCGTAAATAAAGTCTAGGGTAGCAAGCTTCCACTAGCAACTTAAGTGGCCTATCAAAATCTAATATTAGTAACCTATTACAAGACATGAAATAGGATATCATTAATCACTTGGCAAACCAAATAGATATCCTACACATGAGGCAATATAAAGTAGCCTTAGATCAAGCTTTCACCATCTATTATTCAGATTGCAAGAAGAATGTAGATTGCAGTTGTCATGATATTTGGGCTAAGGTGGCTAACATCATATCTAAAGAACCAAAAATAGTAGAGTTTCACATTTTAGGAGGAGATGGGGACTAATTTTAATATTTTTCACAAATAAATCCATGGGTTCAATGACCATCTTACCTAGGTATGGGATAAAATCCACCTTTCTCAAATTCTACTTTTTTTAATTCACAATTTATAAATGCTTCTCCCAATTGGAATAGTCCATAGATGAACGTCCTACATCTTAATCCTAGCTAGTAGCCACCTAAAACAAGCTGCCCCACCACCTACTAGTAGCTTTGACAAAATGTATCTCCACCTTATATATAAGCTTGGTAATCACCCCAAGGTGCACCCCTCACAAACTAGTGGCAACCACCCTGAAGACCAAATCAGCCCTAGGGAAACTATCAGGGAGGATTACCTCCATATTATAAACAACAACCTCTTACTCTTATACCAAAGACATGAGCTACACCCAATATTAATTAGTTCCCTACCCAACCCATATAAAATCTTACAAATAAATCAGTGTAATTGACATTCAATACTTAACCTGTTTAGTACCTAACTTATACGATGAACATCAATGAAGTTCACCTATGTTCAAGAAGAGTTTTACCACCCGCATCCCCACCCATAATAATCAAGTCAACTCAATAAACTATAGAAGATCATGTTGACCCACCTTCATTTCCATTATAACTTTCTAAACTAGTAAATAAAGTTACTGATACAACAGTCCCACTATTTAAAGAATGTCTTAACCTTTAGCACCATACAACTAAGCTTGAATTTAGTTTTATAGGATAGATCAAGAATAATTGTGTTAAAATTTCTCTATTATAGGCCATCAAGTATGTGCCCATCTATTCCAAAGCTATAGGAGACTTATGTATATGTAAACTTGGAAGGAAGAATAATGATCCCAATATAGTGCATGTGATTAGCCAGCTAGCAGATATTATGTTGGGAAACACCTTACCTACAAAAATTTTAGATCTTGGATGCCCATTACTAATAGTCTTGATTCACAAACAATAGTTGTCCAATACATTGATAGACTTGGGGGCTGAAATAAATATAATGACAATTTAAACCATGAAAAAAATAAATCTAGATAATATTTGTTCCACATCTACAATGCTACAAATGGCTAACAAATCTATAGTTAGACTAGAAAGAGTCATTGAAAATCTTATCATTAATTTAGTTCTTGGGAGTATCCTATAGATTTAATTATTCTACAACCAAAGTCTAATTTGGGTGGATACCCTCTCATCTTAGGATGACCTTAGCTTGCCACATCTAATGCCTTCATTAGTTGTAGATCAGGTAACATGTTGATAGCTAATGACAACCACACTAAGAAGTTGGTCCTATATCCTCTATCACAACCATAATTAAAATCAAAGAATATATTATGGGTTAAAGAAGATGAGGTAGACCAATCTCCATTGATTCTTGTATTCACCATAGAATATGCATGCACCTTGGCTGATCAAGAGAAAGATATAATTGTCCCAAATGTCCTCTAGATAATTACTAGACTAATCTTGAAGATCGCAACTACTTTTAATGTGTAAAATTCCCATTTTCCAACCTATGAAAAGAAGATAAATTTGATGCATTTGTATAAGAAACATTCCATCAATTGTTGCCTCATAACTATAGCCACACCAAATCCATTAGTAGCTTATAAATGATGAAAGCACTTGTAAATAAAATTGAAATTTATCTAAGAAAAACATTACTTATTAATAACAAGTTAGATTCAAATGAGGAAAAATGCCTAGTCAGCATGTTGCATGTAAACCAACATGTTTTTTCATGGGATTATGGGGATATGTAAGGAATTAGCCTAAAAACATACACACATCACATCTATATAAATTATGAGTGTCAACCAATAAAAGATACATAATGTAGGATGAATCTAGATCTTAGAGAAATATTCAAAGTGGAACTATAGAAACTCCTAACCAATGGATCTATATATCCCATCTTAGATAGTGAATGGGTTTCACCATTGGTAATTACAATAAATAAAAATGGAGAGTGGAATGTTTGCATATTTTATAGATAATTTAATACAACAACCAAAAAGGATCATTTCCCTCTGCCATTCATTAATCATGTGTTGGACACACTAGCAGGGAAAAAATATTTTGCCTTTTTGGATAGCTTCAATGGTTACAACTAGATTAGAATTTCTCTTGAGGACCAAGATAATACCACCTTCACTTGTCCCTATTTTACTTAAGCTTACACTATATTACATTTATGATTATGCAATGCTCCTAAAATGTTTTAGGGGGCTATCCTAAGTATCCTTTTAGATTTGGCTAATGAATGTGTAGAAATCTACATGGATGACTTCATTGTCTATGGAGAAAATTTTTATTAGTGATTGAATAAACTAAATAAATTATTTTAATGTTGTTAGGAGAACCATTTGTCCTTAAGCTACAAGAAATGCTACATGTTAATGATAGAAGGCATTGTCTTAGGTCACCATGTATCTGCTGAAATAATCAATGTTTCAAATTTTCCTATGTTTCAAAAATAAAAAGTTGTCAAGAGTTTTTAGGAAATTATAGTTACTATAAGAGATTTATCAACAATTTCAACAAATTAGCAGCACCATTGTTTACTCTCCTAACTAAAGATGTTGAATTCATATGGACTCCTACCTATGATACAACCATTAAATAATTAAAAGAATTATTGATCACCACCCGAGTTTTGTGTGGTCTTGATTGGAAGCTTCCATTCCATATTCACATATATGATTCAGATACTACATTAGGATCTATGCTAGGCCAAAAATAAGAAGTGTTAAATTATGCCATATATTTCATAAGCAAAAACCTATAGGTAGTAGAACAAAATTACATAGTCACTAAAAAAGAGTTCTTGGTAGTCATCTATGCTATCATCAAGTTCCACTACATAATAGGGTATCAAGTCTCTACTTATATAGAACATGTAGCCATTAGGTACCTTATGAATAAACCAGTTGTCCCAAGTAGAGTGATAATATGGATACTCTTATTAAAATAATCTGATTTAATTATTATAGATAAGCCTGATAAGGACAATGTCATGGCTGACTTCTTATCAAGACTAATATCCCCTAAAGAAGATACCATAGCGGATGACTCATTTCCAAATGATCACTTGCTTTCTCTCACGCTTACCACACATTAGTATGTTGATATTGCTAACTAACTTCTAACAAGGTTACTTCCACAACACTTCATCCCTAAATAGAAAAGAGATTTGATTCAAAAAAGTGGTAGGTATTACTATTTTTTTTATTCCTATTCTATATTGGGCCTAACTCCATCATTAGAAGACATCTCAGAGAAGACAAAGTTTTAAATATCCATAAATATTGTCATGATGAACCCTATGGAGGGAAATTTGTATCCAATCATACAATAGTAAAATTATTGAATTTAGGGTATTATTGGCCCTCACTCTATAAAGATGTAATAAGGTATACAAATCATTGTGATAGATGTTAATGTATGGGTAAATCCACATGTTTGGATGAGATTCTTGTGTAACCTCAAATGGTGATTGAACCATTTTAAAAATGGGGCCTAGACTTTGTAGGACCTTTTGATCTAAAATTAAACAACAAAGAGTATATCCTTGTATATATTGATTATATCACTAAATAGGTGGAAGTGAAGGCTCTTACACACATCAAGGATGAAAAGGTGGTAAAGTTCATCTATGAATAAATATTCAAAGATATGGTGTGCCATGAGAAATAGTCACTGATAAAGGACCACAATTTACTACTAGTTTAATTACCACCCTAATCCAACAATATGAGATTATGCATAAGAAATAAACTCCATATCATCCATAGTCTAATGGATAGGTGGAAGTCACCAACATAGAGTTAAAAAATATTTTGATCAAGACTATTAGTATGTCCCATAAGGATTGTAAGGCTAGACTTCCTAAATCTATTTGGGTGTACATAATCACATGGAAGAATACTACAAGATTTACCCCATATAATTTGGTATATGGGAAGAAACTTGTCTTGTGAATTAAATTTTAGTATAAGATCTTATGGACAACACTATAACTTGGAATGGATATATTTATAACATAGTAAGAAAGGATTATACAACTTCATGACTTAGATTACTATAGATAGTAGGCACTATAGAATACAAAACTTGTATAGAAACCATAGATTGGATGGCATGATAGGTATATTAAGACCAAATAATTCAATATAGGAGATTGGGAGCTTCTTTTTTATTTAAAATAAAAGGATCATAAAGGCAAACTCTAAACCAAATGGCTTGCTTCATTTGAGATTGAGCATGTTTATGACAATGGAGTAGTGCAACTCTAGACCATTGATCTGATAAGATTCTATCTACTAGTCAATGACCACAGACTAAAGTTATACAAAAATCCACTCACTTAGGGGGAGTTTACCTAGCACATATGAAATAAATTATAAAATATATTCAATGATGTGTTGTATTAGCATGATGTCTCACTAGACATAGGGAGAACCAACCAACAAACAAATAAAGGAGAGGAAGACATCATATCCCTCTTATAGCATGAATAATGAGACTTTGCTTAGTCCTTTACTAGTCACCCTCATAGCTAACTTGGAAAGAACCCAAAATAAAAAATTTACTATAAGCAATAATTAGATTTTAAAAAATCCAATAATGAAAACCCTTTTTGGCATTATTGGTAGTTTTTGGGTAGAAAACTAGCTTGTTGGCTACCCAAAACTATAAAAAGGGCCTAAATAGAAAACTAGTGTGTTGGTTATTTAGGGGTAAAATTTAAAATGGATAATAAATAATCATTCTAAGAAAAACTACTCATTTTACTATCACAAATGTTTTCTTTTAGTTACTTCCAGTGTCCATCTTAAGTAGCTACAAGCTTAGCTTGTAGTTACTATAGGAAAGAAGCAACTAGAAAAAAGAGGCTATATGTACTCCTAGAGATGTTGAGAGCACCCTTACCATTGCTACATGCACCTTTATTAATTAAGGTATTCCTCCAATTGCTACATGATATTTTGTATCTATTGTAAGCACCTTCCTCACCATTAGGCACAACTTTGAAATTGCTATAAGCTCCACCTATAGTTAATGTACGTACATCCTCACTCATGTATACACCTCTCTAATGAATGCAATTAAATTATTCAAAAACTATAATCTAAGGATTTGATTATGGGATTATGAGAAATTCATAGAAGACATCAGATAATATAGAGGAGTGAAGGAATATTAGACTAGAAAACTCAAACATTTCTAAGGAATGACCATACCCTTGAATAATAAGGTAAGAGCCACAACAAAATCATACACTTATAATCTCTATTTGGATTGTTGTAGACCAAAATTTATGGGTTTAGGGACACCAAAGAACCATTATTAGCTTATGGTTACTTCATGGGAAATAATTTCACTATGTAAAACAATAAATATCTAAGATCTTTTTAGATCATAGGTCCCAGATTTGATAAACCAATTGATTTCCAAATCAATATTTCCTTAAAAAATATTCTATCAGCAAACACAATCATTTCACTAGGAGTAAGACAAAAGAGAAACAAGCCATTAATAACCTTATGTAGAGGAAATCAAGTACAAAAAATTCAATCACCCTCCTCCATGTTCATAATGGATTTGACTTGGATAAAAAAAATATATCTACAACAACCACCTTGTGGAAGGATGGAAATAGTCTCGCAAACTACTACAAGACCACTACTCCAACCCTTTACAGGTCATCTTGATTATATGTAGGTTATTGAGGGCATCACTGAATAATAAAATCTTATGATCACATAATTACGTAAGGGTAAAAATGTAATAAACTTCTGACCACCAAGGTAATAATTGTATGAGAAAATAATAATCTAAGATTCCATTTTAGCAACATTCATATCCAAATTTATTATGCCATAACGTTAGGAGAAAGATGGTTAAAAAGGTACAATGTATCTTTTAGTCATAGAAAAGCACTTTATTTTTTATTATAACATATATTATATTAAAAAGCATATTTAATTATTAAAACATCATTCATCGAGTCTTGTCATGACCTATGCCAACTAAATACTCACACCCTCATCATGACCCCATCTTATTTCTTTCTATCTGACATGTACCATGTCACTTTGGGATAAGTGACCTCTCACATGGGGGGGGAAGAATGCTATGTGCAATCAATCACATGATAATTTATGTATGCAGAGTGAAAAACCATGATTACATGAAAATTTGATGATGATAAACAATCAATTTTGAGATCATAGCTCTTATAAACAAAGACCTAAGCTACACATAGCAATACCCTATAACTAGAACCACCATTTTTCAAAAATATACTTCACTACAAGTACTAATTTGAAGGTAAAATTAGGTAGTTTGAAGTGATATCTATTTGAAAAAAAATTGATAGGAAAATAAACTAGCCAAAATGGGAGGTTCAGTAGTGAGAATGAAACCCTGATATCGTAGGTAGTTGCAAGAAGACCTAAACAATTGAGCTATCTTCAACGGGGTTAGATGGGTTACCTATTTTAAGAAATGACAATATTTTTTAGAACCTCTCACTCAAGAAGTTTCAAGAACTTTTACAAGATACCAAGTGATAGTATTTAGCATTACATTTCTAATTATAGAAGAACTGGTAAGCTAGGTTATTGGGCTACCAACCATAAGGGAAAACTTAGAAGATAAACCTAATGGTCAAATAGTTTATAGTATTTTTATCAAGGAAATTAAAGGCTAGTTTTGAAGAAAGGAGGTGTAGAGAGAATGAGCCTACCCCTAGCCTAAAGGGAATTAGCCTCACACATCATCAAATATCTTACCTATGAAGGAAGGTACTCTATGATTTATACTCTCTAGTTTAAATTTTTTAATCACTTAAGGCATGATAAGACTATTAATGTCCCAAACCACTTATGTAATATCCTAAAAAAGATGTCTAAAGAATACCATAAGGGGTTTGATAAGGTTATCTTACCATTTTATAATTTGGTTGTTGGTGAAACAAGGAATAAGTAATACTAGACCTAACCTCACCTAATAATAATTTCTAACCCTAAGGACTAGTGAACCTCAACAAAATAGTAAAATAATGAGAAGGAATCTCTTAAAGAGTAGGCATAATAGATTTCACAATAAATTACTATGGGCACTAGTGTAATTGGTCAACTCATAGTCACTGAAGGTTCATTTAAAGTTGCTATAGGTAGGAGAAGACAAAGAAAACTAGTCCTACCTCTTGAGGACATATAGGAGGAAAATCTAACTTCACAAACTAGGTAGAATATTCCTTATCCCACTATTATAACTATCTCCTCACCAAATATTGAATCTTCCACCATAGCTACTTCAAAGGAAGAAGTTCTTCCATCACCATCTACACATGAAGAACATGTTTCAATAGCTCTCCCTCCTAAAAAGAATAAGGCTGAAAAGAAGAAGCCCTTTATATCAAGGAGAAAGGGACCTCCTCCCAAGAGATATCATATAATTAAAAGAAAACTCTAGCATCCTCACCTATAAACATTAGTGAAGATGAAATAAAAATAAAGATCCCAAAATTTGAAAGATCTCTAATGGGTTCAAGATTGCAAAATAGTCTACTCAAGAAGAATCTACCAAGAAATAAAAAATACAGTCACCTAAGCTAGTCAAATTTACTAAGGAAGACATGGATCTCCTCAAACAAATTGGGCACATAGAAGAAGAGCTATGAATGTCAAATCAGCCTATAGAAGAAGAAGAGTTACTTGAAGAAAAGAATATGGAAGAAATAATAGAGAAATATATAGTTCCTCATGACTAGGAGTTCAAAACTTCAGAACAAGCCATGGAAGAGATATTGTTAATCACAGGATATACTGAGAGGGGAGGTGAATCAGTATATCATATATCTTATAAAACTTTCCCTTAACCAAAATCCACTTAATCAAACATTTAAGATATGTAATAAAACTCAAGCAATAAACACCACAAAAGATAACGAGAGACACCAGATATAATGTGGAAACCCAATGTGGGAAAAACCACAGAGAACAATCTCAAGTATATGATTGAGCACCAAATCAAATAATATTTGTAAGCACCAACTTGTAGGAGTACCAACCCCTAGTCTGAGCACCAACCCAATAACTATTCATGAGCACCAACCCGTAGGAGCACCAATCCCTTTGTCGAGCACCAACCCAACAACTATTCATGAGCACCAACCCACAGGAGCACCAACCCCTTTGTCGAGCACCAACCCAACAACAATTCATGAGCACCAACCCATAGGAGCACCAACCCCTTTGCCGAGTACCAACCCAACAAAAATTTGTGAGCACCAACCCATAGGAGAACTAACCCCTTTATGTATACCACACATCTATCTCTCAATGTTGTTATCTCAACAAATGATAGTTCATTACAACATCTCTTTCCTCTCTCTCACCTTTGCTCTTCTAAGCTAAATATAACAAACACAAATCACATTCTTATCTCACAATTGCTCTTTTAAGCTAGATATTACAATATAAAATCAACCTCTATCTTACATATTACAAGTGGATTCTCAAGCCTTTATTTATAGCTTTCCAAATGACCTTTGGCCTTCCCCTTTTATGACCCTTCAATCCTCATGGAAAATGGCACCAAACTTATATGACCCTTCATATCCTTGCCTTTGAAAAGTGATGTGGTGACCCTTCATGAGTAAAAACATCTTTCCCTCTTTTGTCTTTATTTTGGTGACTTTTTGTATTCCTTAAAGTGTCCTTCATGAGAAATTGTGCCCTTCCTCTTTTGTCTTCACTTGGTGACTCTTATAATTCCCCAAGATGACTCTTCATGGGAAAATGTGTCCCATCCTTCTTTTGTCTTTACCCCATGGCTCTTTGAATTCTCCATGGGCCCTTATTTTGTCTCATATGCAACCAAAAATATATTCATTAATATTAAATAAATATTAACTCACATTAGCCAAGATATATCTACTAAAAATAACATTAAATGCAATGGGGATTTTATCACCAATAATGCTAGACATTTGATGTCAATGACAATATTTCCAACAATCTCCTCCTTTGTCATTGATGGAAACCTCAATCCTAAAACTACCACATCCTATCACCTTCACATACTATCATCTGAAAAAATACATTAACTCCCCCTTATTAGAGCAACTTGTACCTATTTTTTGCACCTGTACCTGTACCTATTATTCTCCCCCTTTGATTTCAATGGAAAAGGGCCTACATAGAGATAACACTTAGCTCCCCCTCAACTGATATTGAACATCAATGGTAGGGAGTAATATAAATTACTCCCAACTCCTCTCATAGATCTTTGAATGTGTCCTTTGATCATGCCTTTGAAAAGATATCTGACAATATATAAACATTGTTCCCTATCCTTTGAACATCTGCAATCAACTCATTTGAATATTTTCTTCTAATCTCATAACCTTCAAAATGAAACTTTAATGTGTATCCTTGATCACATATTTGACTAACACTTAATAGATTATGCTTAAGACCTTTTACATATAAAATATTCTTAGTCTTAGTTCTACCATAATCCAAACTCAAAGTACCTTTTCTGACTATCCTAGCAGTAGTTTTATCTTTGAATCTCACAGTGCCACCATAGATCTTCTTTTAAGTTATGAACTTGCTTTTATATCATGTCATATGCCTCAAACATCTACTATCAATTAACCATGGCTGATCTTTACCTCTTACATGCAGGGTTGTCTGAACCATCATTAAATCTTTAGGTTGTTTCTTCTACCATCAACATGTCTAAACCTTCTTCTTGATGAATGGATCTTTGAAACTTTGATCCTTCTTGACTGAATCAAACATGCTTCTATAATACCGAGCTATGTGTCCAAAGTTGTTGCACTTGTAGCATACTATGGTTTCTTCATCAAAGCTTGATAGAGGAGCAAAAGAGTTGTGGCTTCTGCTTGACTCTACTTGACTTTCCTTCTCCTTATTTCTAAAATTGTTAGCTCTTTTTATACATTCTAATTTCTTATGACCATATCCATTACAATAAAAACAATAACCATAAAAATAAGACATCTCTATATATCTCTGCCCTGATTGTCTTTTGTAGCTTTGTTCTCTCTAGCCTTCTCTATTTGAAATGTCCTCTATATTTTTCACTTCTCCCCTTTTTGTTTCCTCTTTTGTAATAGATTTAGCATAGCTCTTTTTCTTTTCAAAACTAATCCCTATCTTATTTGAATTTGTTTTTTGACTTTCCAATGTCTTATTCAGCATGTTAGTGCTATCCTCAAATTTTGAATCACTAACTATTTTATCATTGACTGCTTTCTCAATATCTTCTTTTAAAGAGGAAATTTCAATAACATACCTTTGACATTCTTTTCTTGTTATTTCCAACTATGCTATGAGATCTTCTTCATTCTTCTTGGCTTCTTTAAAGTGTGTTTGTAGATCTTCAATCATTTCCTTGAACTCCTATTCATTTTTCTCGATCTGGCACTTTAATCTTCGATTCTTCTTCTATAAAACTTTTAGCTCTTCTAGGGCACAAATGAGTTCTCCTTCCATATTCACTTCAGCTTCCTCCTCCTCTTCTTCTTGATCATCTTCATATATGGCCATGAATATAATCTCTTCTTCTAAATCACTGACTCCACTATCTTTGACTGAGCTAGGATCCTTAGAATACAAGATCTTCTTCTAGAAACCCTTATTAGATTTGCCTTTGAAATTCTTCTTGTATGTAGGCTTTTCTTCTTCTTCATCATTACCGTTATTTGGGAATCTAGCTAAAAAATGTCCAATCTTTCCACAATTAAAACATTTAAAAGTTAATTTTCCTTGATATTTACCTATTCCTCTTTTTGGCTTGCGAATGAAAAGTGCTCCATTGTCATCTTTATCATCACTGGAACTATCACTTGATTCTTGAATCTTAGCTTTCTCTTTCTTTGATGTCTTGAAAGCCACTTCTCTATTTGAGGGTTTATCTTATTCTATCTGCATCTCATATGCCGTGAGAATACCATGAAGCTCATCCATCTTTAGCTTGGATAAATTCTTCATCTCCTCGATTGCCAAAACCTTTGAATCATATCTCATTGGTAGAGATCTCAAAACCTTTTTCACCACTATTGAATCATCGAACATTTCTCCAAGACCTTGAATCTGATTTATGATTTGATCAACTTGCAAAAGATAACTTGTTATATCTTCTTCTTCTTCCAACTTTCAAACTACCTTCTAAAAGTCTGAAGCTTAGGTTGCTAAACCTTTCCATCACCTTTGTAAATATTTTCAATTTTTACCCAAGTTTCATGAGAAGATTTACATTACATAACTTTAACAAATTTGGATTCACATAAACTACATAAAATAGTATTTAAAGCTTTAGAATTACATTCACTTGCCTTCTTTTCTACTAGAGTAATTATAGATGTCTATGGCTCTTCATATTCCTCCACCACTAGTTTCCATATGTCAAATCTAAGGGCCATAAAATAAACCTTCATTATCATGCTCCAAGAAGCATAATTTGTCCCATCAAATAAAGGTGCCTTATTTTTAGAAAATCCTTCTTGTGACCCAGCTATCATGCTTTCCCGATCTATCTTTAAGCTGTAAAACTTTTTTGAAGAAACCTGCTCTGATAACAATTGTTAAGCACGGGATATACTAAGAGGGTGGGTGAATCATTATATCATATATATTATAAAACTTTCCCTTAACCAAATTACACTTAATAAAACATTTAAGATATGTAATAAAAATTAAGCAATAAACACCACACAAGATAGAGAGAGACACCAGATAATGTAGAAACTCAATGTGGGGAAAACCATAGAGAAAAATCTCAAGTATATGAATGAGCACCAACCCTAAAAATATTTGCAAGTACCAACTTGCAAGAACACAAACCCCTTTATTGAGCACCAACCCAACAACTATTCATGAGCACCAAACCACAAGAGCACCAACCCCTTTGCTGAGCACCAACCCAACAATAATTCATGAGCACCAACCCATAGGAACACCAACCTCTTTGTTGAGCACCAACCCAACAACAATTTGTGAGCACTAACCCACAAGAGCACCAACCCATAGGAACACCAACCCTTTTGCCAAGCACCAACCCAGTAATAATTCATTAGCACCAACCCACAAGAGCTCCAACCCCTTTGCATATACCACGCACCTATCTCTCAATGTTTTTATCTCAACAAATGATAGTTCATTACAACATCTCTTTCCTCTCTCTCACCTTTGCTCTTCAAATCTAGATATAAAAAATACAAATCATATTCATCTCTCACAATTGCTCTTCTAAGCTAGATATTACAATATCAAATCAACCTGTATCTCACATATTACAAATGGCTTCTCAAGCCTTTATTTATAGCTTTCCAAATGACCTTTGGCCTTACCCTTTTGTGACCCTTCAATCCTCATGGAAAATGGTGCCAAACTTGTATGACCCTTCATATCCTTGCCTTTGAAAAGTCATGTGGTGACCTTTCATGAGAAAAAAATGTCCTTCCCTCTTTTGTCTTTATTTTGGTGACTTTTTGTATTCCTCAAAGTGTCCCATCATGAGAAATTGTGCCCTTCCTCTTTTGTCTTCACTTGGTGACTCTTGGAATTCCCCAAGATGACCCTTCATGGGAAAATGTGTCCCATCCTTCTTTTGTCTTTACCCCATGGCTCTTTGACTTCTCCATGGGCCCTTCTTTTGTCTCATATGCAACCAAAAATATATTCATTAATATTAAATAAATATTAACTCACATTAGCCAAGATATATCTATTACAAATAACATTAAATGGAATGGGGCCTTTATCACCAATAATTCTAGACCTTTGACATCAAGGACAATATTTCCAACAGATATATAGGTTGAGAAACAAAATAGTAGAGCTAAAAGGCAAAAGAGGCCTAAAAACACTCCTAAGAGCTACAAAATTGATAGAGCCATGTATAGAAGAATAATCAAGGAAAGGACATTGGAGGAGCCTATAATAACTCCTTTGGTAGTTACTATAGTAGTTTCACCCACCTTACCTACAAATGGAATTAGTGTACCCCCATAAGAATTTGTAGTAGATAATAATCTAGCCTTGGTACCATTTTACAAAAGGTTTTCCCTACAAAATAAATGATTGAGGTGGACCTTTTAGTTGTTGGGATAGTAGGTCAAGCTGATGATCTTTTGAGTTTTCTTGAAGAAAAATTTAGTGATGATGAAATCTACCATAAGGAGTTGGTACAAAGGTTTATGGTATATGTTGAATTAAGGGAACATCAAGAATATTTAAATGAAAACATATAAAAGGCTAAGATCTAGATCACTTATTTGAAGGAAAAGATCACCAATATGCATGAGACCACTGAGAGGATACTAGAATGTAGATAAACTTCTAGGGTGTATGATGTATACTTAGAAGAAAGATGGATCATATTCAAATATGAAAATATCTATAATGATCAGTCCTACATGGTATGTGACCCTAAGTCTTTCTTTGAAGTCTATAATCATGTTGACCCTAATTTCTATGGATAGTTGAGTGAGTTTTTCATACACTAGTATGGTGTACCCCATGATACAAATTGGAATCCAAATATATACCTAGGGGATGTCTAATTGAATGCATTTACCTCATATGTCTTGAATGAAACAAGAAGAAAGAAATAGGTGGAGGACTATCAAGAAAATGAGGCCACCCTAATGATTAGGGGTGAATCAACTGATGTAGAATCCATAATAAATGAATGGATCTCCTTTATGAATTTAGATAATATATGAGCATGGGTCACAAGGAAATAATTAGAGGTCCAAAATCACTACGTGAGTCTCATTAAGGGAGATGGAAAGTAAATTTTTGTTTCTTATTCTCACAGATGGGTAAAAATTTCTAATTCTTTGAAAAGAAAGGAGCCTTACTCCCCTCAAAACCTTAAGGAGGCCATACATAGGGTATATATGTATATTGATATTTCCAAGAGAAGAAGGATAAAATGGTTAAGGTTGATGTTTCACCCACTTATGTTTTGGTTCCTAATTCTTGACTGGGAGGGGGTGGTTCCAGCTAATAGAGAAGAAAAGAAGAAAATGTGGAAGAGCATAGATGATGCTAAAGGTTCTTATATCTTCTTCAAAGGGATGGCCTTCACTTATCCCAAAGATTTTAGGAAATTATATGGTTTCAAAATGCAATGAAGTCTTGCTTGAGGAAAGTTAAGAGGTTAAGTAGGGTGTGTGATGAGGATACCATTTGTTCTATTTTATAGCCTCACCCATACCTAGTTATATATATTTTTCCTATGTAAATCCCTATAACCATCCATAACTCAAGCAAATGAATGAATGAATTTATGGTTTTATGTGTGCATTAATATATACATATTATGTTATAAATTTATGATTATTTTTATTTTATTAGATTATACTTGTGTAACCTTATTTAAAAACATTTGAAGGGTAAAATAATACTATAGGAATCTTATTTGGGCATAACACTTATAGAGAAACTTGTAGTAAAAGTGGCTTCTAGCTTGTAGCAATGGCCAAGCTACTAGCTTCCACCTATAGGTTGCCCATAGAAACTACTAGCTTCCACCTATAATTTACCCATATTAACTACTAGGTTCCATCTATAGGTTACCCATAGCAATTATAGGCTTTCACCTAGAAGTTGCCTATAGCAACTATAGGCTTTCACCTACAAGATCCCATAGCCACTATGCAAGATAAAACTATTGTTGTGATAAGATGTAATTGGTTCTTAAGGACACATCTAGATATCTTAAAAACCAAGTGGATGATTGAAGAGGATCCTTCATAACTATTGTACTAACCCTTCACATGCAAATAATCTTGGATGTGCTGCCAAAAGATGAGTAAGACAAAGACAATGGAAAGGAGAAAAGAAGTAAAGCAACAAACTAGTATATATTGTCCTTAACCTAGTTAGGCCCAAAATAATTAACTTTCAATTACTAACCACCTAAAGGTTAACTAGGTTAGTTGCAAAGTATTTTACCTTTCCTAGTTTATTGTTCTTGGTTGGATCTAATAAACTATCTTATGTATTTAATGATAAAACCTAGATTAGATTAGGGGTTGAATAATAATGATGGAATCATAGATAGTAATTTCATTTTGATTTCTAAATATTACAATCTACTATAGCAATGTTTAATTACTATAGATCTGAGTAATGAAAAAGTTGATTTTGTAAGAAGCTTTTCTAAGTCTCTTAGAGAAAGATTGGAACTTATTTATGACAAAGGAGGGCCCCCTCTGAAGGAGTTGTAGTGAAGATCTTGACCCTTCTTAGATTAAAGTGTGTTGTGTGAATTGATTTCATTACTAGCTAATTATATAACATGTGATGCATAAGTGTGAAGAATTCCTACATTCTACTATAATAATTTCCTTGTATATCTATATAGTGACAACATTATAAGTTCATTGTACTACAACTAACAAATAATTTAGCTTATGAATGAACATTTCATATATAGTGATGACATCCTTAAAAATCCTATGTACCCTAGGTTGATAATTAATGTTAAGAAAATTTAAGAATATGGTATTAACTAGCTAATAAGTCTATCTAACACTTGGTTCAGAAGCAATCTACATGTAAACATTCGATAATTCACCAATTACATTGATTCTTGATTTATCTCATTGAGTTACAACTCTATCAAATTTAATTGGGGTCAAATTAAGTTATTCATAAATACTTTTTTGTAGATGCACTAGAGTCTAACAAGCAATTATGTAAATTCTTACTAAATATTCTAACTATAAGAAGGAAAGATGGAACATCTTCCTTACTTTTATGTATTGTAATGTTAGCATGTGCAACCTTTTTTAGTTTGTTAGGTTTCTTAGATAAATATTCCAACAACAAATATGTTTACTCAATGATTTGAGTAAGTTCATGAAAATTAACGCTAGCGTTGATCTTTTTCATGTCCTCTACTATATTATATACAATCCTATTGGAAGAATTAGATGTATCAACATTGAGTTTGGAGGCACTTCCCTTAGGAGGTTCTAGATTATTATCTGATGTAGTATCAAGAGGAGTGTCAAAGTTATTTGGTGGATTTGAGGTGGTTAAAGGTTCTTTTGTTATTTATTCCTCAAAGGATAGGTCTTATTTATATATTAATGAAAATCATGAATCTCCTCAGGGATATCCTCATGCTCATTCTCTTCTTGAAATGGGAACTCAAATATCTCCACCATGAGAGTTGAATCAAGAGATTTAGATGACCTTGAAGAGATTGATGTACTAGCACCATTGTCTTTATTAGGAACAACTTTAAAAGTATCGAACTCTTCTTGAAAAGTTTCAAAAGCATTACAAAATTCTAGACAATCTAATTCACCATATTTTGAAGTACAATGCACTCTACAATAACTAGGTAAAACTAAATCACTAAGATTTATATCAGACACATTCTTGTTCATAGATAACTCATTGTTATGATAGTTTTTAATGTTATTTTTAAACCTAATTGAAGGCCTATTAAACCTTTGGAAAGAGAAGTTCTTGTTAGGGCTTTCCTTAGTATTGCCAACTTACATTTGTAGCTAAAGGAAATTAGTGCTTAGCTTTTTCACCATCTTCAAGATGGAGTCATTCCCACTCTTTGGTGCCTCTGAATTATGCACTTGGGTATTACTACTAGCTATAGGCACCAAAGATATTTAGTCTTGTGGACGATATACACTTGTAATATTATTCAAGAATCCTAGGTTTTGACTTGGGTGTGCATAGTTCAAAGGTAATTGGTTCATAACTAGAAGTTAATTTAAGGTAGGAATATTTTTATTGGCATTGGGAAGGACATTTAGAATAAGAAATTTCATATTAATGTTAGGAATATTGTATTCCATTTGGCCTTTGGGTTGCATCTAATCATTAATGATGATAGCTTCAACATAAGCTAGGGATAGTGTATTAATGACTTGAACATATCTTTTGAGAAACAAAAAATTCATGGGATCTAATAAATCCTTATAAATATCTAAGGATAAAGCTTCATTAGGTTTATAAATATCTATGGTTTTGATAAACATTTTTTATAATCTAGCATTAAAGGCTCTTATGGGCTCATTCAAGTCTCTTTTAACTATGGTAAACTATTGGTATAAAACACATGGAATGATATTTTTCCAAATTGATCAATAAATAAATTATTAAAAGTATAGAAATTGGTTATTTAGTTTTTAGGAAGGTTAAGGAACCATTCATATGTAACATATTTAAAAGCAAATGGGAATAACCTACATACTACATATTCATGAATAACATTCAAAAGTCTTAATGTAGATTTTAAACTTTTAATGTGTTCTTCAGTAGTTACAACACCAATAAGACTAAAAGTAGGCAAACATTTTTTAAGATGTTGAGGAAGGTCATGTACCAAACCTATCACATTGATTGAAGAACCTTCTAGCCAATCCATACCTTGATAGGGATTGAATATAGGAGAACCTTGAACTAGTGAAATTGGTTGAGACTTTAAGAGTATATGCTTATCTTTGACTCATCTAACTCTCCTATGAACTTCTCATGAAAGAAGAAGAACCCTTATCTCTAAACATGACTTGGTCCTTATCCTTGGCAATTCCATCTTGAAAGCTTTGATCCCTATTTGAAATATGATATGTAAGCAAATTTTATACTAGTTTTTATAAATAATGATAAAGGACATCAATATTTAACTAAATTAGCTCAAATATATGTCCAAACACGTAAGCATGAATGATATTTACATGTTTCAAGCTCATATAAACTCAAATTTGAAAATATCTAATCAATATTTAAACAAAAAATACTATTACTAACTTCAAATGCTTTAGATTTAGAAAGCTTAACATATATTTATTATAATTACTCATAAATCTTCAAACAATGTCTATCTTTATCTAAATAAGCATAAAGATTGGTCTAAACCCATTAAGATCAATGAGCTTTATAGAAATATGCTAAAAAAACATAAATATGTAAAGAATACATCAATTTTGGAACATAATTCACCAAAATTAGCAAATATGTTAGAAATATTCAAAGATTCGACTAAGGAGCTCCTTCTAGAACCAATGGAATGCAATCCTTGTTGATGCCTGAAAGTGTATCATAGGTGTTTATTAGTGTTTAAGAAACACTACTCATTTTTTAATCTAGATAATTCAGTGCATGAGTTTCAGGTTATCATAATACTTTTATCTTTGGTGGAATATAGGCAGAATAAGTGGACTATTTCAAATATTTATATCAATTGGTGGTTGGGAGCCATCATGTCTTAATAGTTGATCTTTGATTTTGAAGATAGTTTGTGATATTTTAAGTGAGTTATTCTTAATCCTAAGTCTAAATATAAACTAAGATTATTATTCACAATGAAGATATTCTAAGGTGAATTGGTAAAAAAAGAGCAAAAGGAAGGGTAAAGTAGAAAAGAGAGGTGTTTTAAATATTTATTTCAAACATTATGACAAATTTATAAAATCATCTAAACATGCATTTAGCAAATATGGAATGTGAAGTAGCATAATCTCAAATCCTATCACACATTAGTCAAGCATCTAAGGAAGATATGAAATAGTTTAAATAAGGATGAGGTCCACTTTAAAGATTCACCCCTGTGAGCAAACAACATTAGAACATATGCGATAAGAATGAATAAAATGGAGTAAACCTTAGAAATTTCAACTAATATAGATTTATCACAAATTAGAAAATATGCACTTAAAGATGCATATTCAAAATTCACAAGAATCATTCAAATATGAGAATAAGACCAAACAAATGAGTGAGAAGCCATGGTAGCATATCATGCAAGAAAAATTTGACAAAATTTGTATAACTCCTTCCTTATATTAATTTTATCAAAAGTTACAATATATTTTTTGGCTCAAAAAACACCCCCACCTTTTACAACGGACAATACCTCTTTATATAGACATTTAGTGAGGTACATCGGTTATTCATGTCAAGTGCTAAGGATACCTATCCTTTTAAAATCCTTCTAGTACCTTTCAAACATTCTAAAATGACTAACTTATAGGTAGTGTGCTTTACAAATTACACATGTCCTTACAAAAATAATATTCTATTTTTAAAATAATATACATTCTTTTCTAAACAAGGAATATTCCTAAATCAACTAGCTTGACTTTTAGACCCTTGTGCTACTATAGTATTTTGCCTTCCCTACATGATCTTCATCCTATAATGTTGTTCGTGAATAAGCTAGAGGTCAATAATAGGTCTCATGAAGAGTTCTATTTCCTAATCCTCCTAGCCCTTGAGGCCCTTTTAATCTCTTTTCAATGCTTGTTTGATGTTTATGGTATCTCCTACTTTCTCCTCAAATGACAAAAATAAGATCATGATCTTCTTGTTATCTACCCATGTCTTCCCTTGGCCTTAATTTTTCACTTCATGTATGAATTAAGTTGTTCCATGATTAAACTCTTCATCTGTGATAAGACCTAATGGACTAAGTCTAGTGGGATCTTTGATCAAGGTATCCAATATATGCAACATCTTATCTTCCTACTATTTGAGATCTTTATCAATGTCCATTTACTTGGACCAATTTCTTAGGGCTTTGATTTCATCCACCAATATAGACATATCCATATTAAGGTGGGCTATTCTAAATATTTTAAACTCGTAGATTTGATTTTTGGTCAAGACCTTGAACAAATCCTTTACTTGGTAGCTTTAGGCTTTCCATTGGTGAACTTGGCTTGTAGCCATGATACACATTTTAATCACTGCATCTTGCTTGGTCCTAATTGATTTGAAGGAACTGAATAAATTATCCACGGTGTCCTCAAATTATTTAAACTTGTCCTTTGGGATTGAAAATATAGGTGTTCCTTTAGAATTATTTTTTTTTTTAATGATGCCCTTGATATCTATTTGTAATTGTTCTAACTATGTTTGTGCCAACTAAAAAATGTTTTCCTCAAATGTAGGATTTTCACCTAGACTTTGCCATATCACTGGAGTCAAACCAATAAAAGGTTATACCTTTTGTAAAATGAACTCCTCTCTGCTAACCATGTATTTCTTCTTTTTGACCCTTTACAAGGTGGCAATTGTTGGGTCAAACTTGACACCAAGCATTGGGTCACTTGTGGCTAAGGGCTCTCCATCTGTGTCCCACATGACTCTCCTAGATCAACCATCCATCTCTCTTCTTCCCATTGAAAA
The DNA here is from genome assembly GCA_037957365.1 of Torreya grandis. Lineage (NCBI taxonomy): Eukaryota > Viridiplantae > Streptophyta > Pinopsida > Cupressales > Taxaceae > Torreya > Torreya grandis. The sequence continues at coordinate 1,380,003 of JARHVA010002895.1, forward strand.
TCCATAATCCATGTCTTAACCTCTTCATGAACTAGGATATTTATGGCCTTCATCATATCCCATGGATGTTGTGCAGTAGGTACCTTTTCCAATTTACCATATATAAACCATTCGAGGATGGTTGGGACATGAATCATGTTTTCCTCACTAAAGAGATTGACTTCACTCAAAGGATGAGTGAAAGACACCTTAAGATTATTGGTCTTCACTAAAATAGTCTATAGTTCATCCTTTCTCTTGGGGGTATCTATAGGAAATAGATATAATACTTGTTTCCCCTTTTCTTCCTTTATTTCCTCCATTTCTTCATCATCTAACTCATACGCTAGTGATAGAAGTTTTAAAGCATCTTTAATTATCTCACCAAGGTATAATGATACAATATGAACTTCCTCCACTATTTATCCTTATTCATTTACTTGGGATGAAGAATATTTAAATTCATTAGGCCTTATCTCCTCTAGACTTTGCTCAATATGTGCCTTAGGTCTAAACTCTTATTTTATTTGGGTTAGTGGAGGGCAAGTGGAATAATATTGTGAGATAATTTATGTCTTATTAGGTGACCATTACCTAAGGTTTTTGATATTTTTTTTAGAAAGGAGGGAATCCAAAATATATAACATCATTTATAATTGAGCCCTACTCCTCTTCCTTATTTCAGAATATTATCTACTCAAACAAGTGTTGATTACTTCACCAAGAGGTGCGGTGACTTCTCTATCAACCATGAAATATACTAAGGGGACCCAAATTTTATCTAAATATGTAGTGGCTACATTTCCACATAATTTATTCATAATTTTCATGATCATCCCTATTATAGGTCTCAATCTACCAATGGGGATGTTATTATTGAAGTCAAAAAACACTGGGTTTTTAAAATATAGACACAGGGAAAGGATGTTCTTCAAATTTTAAAATTTAGACCAATTATTGGTTATGGTTAGGTCTACTTGGGGTTTAGGAAATTTTTAATAATTTTTAAAATCTATGGGAGATATGTAAGAAATCTACCCAAAACTATGTTCATGTATAATCATGCCCCTATCTAATTTAGTATCTTTAAAAATTGGATCAATATTTATTCAATAAAGTACCTCAATTTTAGCTACTACATAGTGTAGTATTATTAACTGGATGTTGAATACATCATATTACCTCATTTTTATATACAAGTTCTTTTCCTCCTCTCTTGTGATGGGTTGTTGGTTCTCAATGGTTCAAAACAAGCTTGACTAATTATTATCCCCAATGTTTAGAGTTATGGCATCAAATTTTGTGTGCTTAAAAATTCTTCCTTATAAATATGAGGTCAAAAAAAATTTCACATCCTCTCTTGAAACACTTTTTTGAGCTACCATGGTTGTGAATTTGTCTAAATTTTTTGTTAGTAGATTTCACTTTAGCTTTGGATCAAATTATCCTCATACAAGTGATAATTCAACTTTCCTTGACTTGGTCACAATGAGCATAGGGTATAATTAGGGTTCTCATACTTATTAGGTTTTTTCTTGAAGATCTTCTTAGTGTTTTAATAGTGGTAACTACTTCAATTTACATGTTTCATGCCTTATATCTCAATTGGATTTTGTATTTATACCTTTGCATTTCTTGGGTCCATTAAAACTTCAACTTGGTATATTATACATATGTGGCTCTGATGTGGCATCATTGTGGCATCCTACCCATTAATATATAAAACATGACTACTTATCACTTTTGGACACATGTCAATATTTTATTGGTTCTAGGCCTTTTTAAAATTCTACCTTGTCTCACATTGTTGGATCTATTTTCGTTGATCAACGAGGTTCATTGATCTCAATTTTTGAAACCAAACACCATTAGATATATTTTCATATTACCCATGATTATGAAACTTGTGAGGTCCACATTCATCCTAATCTTTGTTGAAATGTCAACATTGATCTTACACCATCAGATCATCCTCATCCATATGGATGTGCTCCATTGATCTTAATTGATTAGATCATGCTCTTTTCTCTATGGACCATTGATCAAAATGTATACATGAGGCCACATAATGTTGATATTTAAAATATGCTTGGGTTTTAATTTGTGACCCATGGTTATCCCACTTGTTATTTATGCATTCATTCATTAGGCCTTAACTTTTTAACTTTTGTTACACACCATCTGATCATGTTTGGCAAAATTAATACACTCTATTGATCCTTAGCTATCCTTCACCCCACTCACCATTGGATCTTTGGTAGGGTTAACATGATGGTGATACTTGCCACCTTCTTATCCATCAAAAGCCTCATTCTATTTTTGACTCAATATATACCATTGATCAAAATTTGTATGATCAACCACATACCATCAATCATTGGGAACATGCTCATGATTTAATCATTTATTGTGGGCTTAAAAATTGTCATCTCTACACTCACTTTGAGTTATTTTTAATTTTTCACATTGATCTTTCACCATTGGATCATCCTCAACTAATCAATTAGACTTCATTAGATCATATTTTATTGTGTACCATTAGATCTTTGGTAGGGTTCCTATGATGGTGACACTTGTCACCTCACTCATTTTGGGGCTCTATTTAAGTCTTGACATAACATATGCCATTAGATCAATCTTTCCCAAGAAAATATGTATCATTGATCCTACGGTCGATAAAAAACAAAGTCAGGCTCAGGGAATATAAGGAAGTTAAGTTAAATATTTTATACTGAGGTTTTATTCATGTTGATAAACATAATAAAACCTTAAGATAAATTTTTTAGGCTAAGTTATAAAACATAATAAAGGAGACCCCATGAGTGATAAAAGACATGGTATAAAGATTTAGCCTAAGGTTTTCACTGTATCAATAAATGCAATTAAATTTTTATGATAAGGATTTAGGATATGTTGGAATATAATGAAAAGGACCATGTGATTATCTAGACCATGCTAATAATAAAATATGCCAAGGGTTCATGGGAAATAAAGGGACCAAGCATAAGATTTTTATACTAATCTTTTGCCATGTTTAAAAACATGACTAAACCTTAAGATAAAATTAAACAAGTCTAAGACATAAATAAACATTTTTGAATTAATTATTCCCTCATAAATTTTAATTTATTTCAAAATGGACCTAGGTTAAAATATTGGACTAGGGTTTTAACATGTCTTAAAATAGATTCAATTAAACTTTGATAGACTAGAGGCTAGTAAGAGAACAATTTAACATTGAAGCATAAAACCCCAAGCATTTTCATTCCCAAATGAGATTCCATTGAACCTACAATACAAAATCATAAGCAACAATCATTAGAAACTTTAGAAGGGGTAAAACCATGATCACATGAAAATATGTCAGTCAATCCAAATGAGAACTAGGTGTGGATAATTTTCAAATAAAAACAATGTGAAAACATGCTAGTGGTACTCTAATTAAGTAAATTTTAAACTTTAAGGTACAAATTTGATTATTTTAAAACAAGGATCCTCATTTTTCAAAAATGGGGGTATGTTGACCTCAATAGGTTTCAAATTTTTTTTGATATATTCTAACAACTATCTCACATAAATATTTTAATTTTATTGCATACATAATGAATAGGTTTTTAATACTTAGTCTTGATGATTTTTAATTCAACTAGATACATATTGATGTAGCCTCATACTTTATTTGATCGCATGATTTTTAATAATTAAGAGAACCTATGGCTGATAAATTTTTATTTAAGAATTATTTTTGAAATTAGTTAATTATTTTACTTGGCCTTAATTCATACTTATAATGCCTAACTTATGTCTACATTTATCACTCATTTTTATGGATTTCATAGTATCACACTTTCATGTATAAATTTTAAATATTGTGTAAGTTTGAGCTATTAAAATGGTTCCTTATATGATGATGTTCTTCACTCTGCACCTATCAGTGTTTGCATCTTTTCAAAACAAGTGTTTAATTTTGTAAGTATGAGTTATTTAAAGGATACCACATGAAATTATTTTAGCTTATTAAATCCTCACATAACCTTAATGATTATTATTTATGTACCCAAATCATAGAAATGCATGACTATGAGTTAACCAAAAGAATCCATGCATTACAATCATATTATCTTGTAATCAAACATTGCTTGCACATTTCAAATAGATCTAAGGACTATAGATTTATATATACAAAACAATAGTAATGGGATGTGTGTCATAATATTATTCACCATTTACCTCACCAAATTTAAAATAACTCCACAAGGCTTTGAAAATTGTGTGATCTTGAAGTAATCACAAGGTGCAACATGCCTAACTTAAAAAATACCTCATGATGGAAAATAATTAAACAACAAAGGTGATATATTCAATAGCTACATGAGTTCAATATAATTTAAGAATATTAATTTTATATCATGTAAACACTTGTAATTTGATAAAACACAATAATAATCTCATGTAATCCACATGGTATGTGAGAAATAACTCAAGATTCCTAGTAACTCATACAAGTTGTGTGATGAAGACACATTGATGGCTTAGGTTTATTATTTAATAAAACTATGAATGGACATCCAAATTCAAAATTCAATTATAAAATAATTAAATTGAGCTAAAAAATGTTATATTTTACAATTAATGCACAAGAATAAGGAAATCATGGATCTCATTAAGGATTTAAATTGAAAAATTTAAACAAAAAGTGATTTTATTCCTTAAAATTATGCTCAAATAGGATCATTATCGAGACAAAATTGAAAGAGTTTATGTTACATCTCAATTCCTTGTTAAGCAAACTAGTTGATTATCTATGGATATTTATAGTTGACATATTTGATTTGGTTATTTTTTACTAAGCTTTGAAATATATGTTATTGGAAAATAAGATATTGCTTAGGTTACATTTTTACATTGATATGAAATAGTTTTGAATGTATGTGTTTACATTAAGAACATGTTGATTTGTTATTTCAGTTATATTTTATGATGTATGTATATCATGATTTAATGATATAACTACCTACTTGTTGTGAGGTTGATGCATGATAACTCATCACTTAGGGCATGATAGAGGGAGAGCATCATTAGAGAGGGTGACATAGGTGGATATGTTAGAGGATGATAGAGAAATCAATTATAATCCTATACACCATAGTAGCTAGCACATGTTAGAATGCATAATAAATGTTTTGCATATGTGATTGTTTTTGCTTACATTAAATATTTTATCATCATGATTTGTTAGCATAGTTCAAATGGTTTAATAAAGATTATTCGAGTGATTAGCATGTTTAATCATTAATTCTAGTAGAAATGTTATTAGCATAAATTGGATTTAAATCTAGATTATTAATTTATGAAATTATCATTAAATTTTTATGGCATTAGGAGGATGATAATTAAATTATTAAATTATAGATTTTTATAATTAATGTTAAAATAAAATAAAATTTAGAAAATTACCATTTGAGATGAAAAAATGGAAAAGAATAAGAAAATAAATAAACAATAAATAAAATTAGATGGTCTAAAAATAAGAAATAAATACATTAAATAATGATTAAAAAAATAAAAAAGGAGGAAAAATCTAGAAGAAAGGAACTATGCCTTTTTCATCCTAATATAGAATAGGAAAAGAGGATGAGAGGATATATTCCAATAGAGTAGAAGAAATGTGTAACACAAAAGGGAAGAGGTGTGTGTAGGAGATGGAGAGTTATCAAAGATAAATAAATAGAGAGAAGTTATTCAGAATATAAGGTAGGAGCTTATGCTTGTGCCAAAACCTTTAAATTTATATGTAAAATAATATATTTGTTATGGAATCAAATTTTGGCAAATAATATTAATCTAGGCATCCTAGTTATTCTAAGTAAATTCTAGAAATTTTTCTAGCCATATATAGGTGTCAAGCCACTCCCAAGGTGTTTATTTTTAACAAAAAAGTGAAATAATAAAATAGATATTATTATATAAAAATAAATATGGATAAATCAACTCATACAAGATAAATAATCACCTAAAAATATAAGACATGCATAGAAGATTATCAAATTATATAAGATAACATTGACCTATATTTATAGGTTAATGGTAGAAATCCCAATCTATATAATTTATATCTAAAAACAATAACCATTTTGAATAAACTATTTAGTTATATACTGTAGTGGTGATGATCTCTAGGGCAAACTAAGGAGTTTTGAAAGGCATCAATCTATAAAATGTTGATATTTAACTTATACATTCCACATATTTAGTGGTAACTAGGAATATTAACCATGGTGTCAATCTGTAGATGGGATTATGACAAATTTTCATTATCAAAACAAGTTAGTACATTTATTTTCCTTCCAAAAATATTTTGACTTGCTTTTCCATCGCTATATTAAGTAACATTGAGACAAAATAGTGGTTACTTATAAGAGGCATCCCATTAGGAGATCTAAATATAGAAAACTAGGAGAGGTGTTAGTAAATATATATCCAAAATTCTACTCTAACTTATTCATCTATACCATAGTCAAATCATTGTGCATTTTTAAAGAAAAGTGACTTAAGTATGGTGACTTTCATGTAGTTTATTTAAATGGGTAACCTAGGTGATAGGTAGTAGCACATTTGGCTATAAAGAGTCATCTTTATATGTATTAATAATTTATGTATCCATGCCATTTATATTAAACATATTTTATATGCATCACTTCCCTTTATTTATCAATGATGTTACATGTGATAAACATTATGTTAAACAGAATGATAATGTGGTTATTTCCATTGTATATTATTATGATCTCCATTAAATGTTTTGCATAGCATTTTAACATGAGTTGAAATTTAATTATAATATACTTTTCATGTTTTGTATTAAAATTATGATTAACTTGATGTATTCTTCCACACCCTTTAAATATGATTTATAGATATGTTATAATAACGTATAGCATATATGATTGAGAGTAGCATGTTTAGGAGACTATAAAAGCTCCTGGTTATATAAATATAAAGCCTATAAAATTACATTAGGATATGTACCAATATAAATAGACTTATATAGAATTATATATTTGAATCTAAATAATATTTCATGCATGGGATTGATAGAAATAGATCTTACAATATGATGTAGGGAGATAAACTTAATCAATTAAAAGAAAATATGGATACTAAGGATTTATAACCAAATAAGGATTTGAAAAGGAAATTATTTAACCCAAAACTTGAGTTAGATTATTTTTTATTAATATTCATTTATTGAAATTTATAGTTTATTTATTTTAATAAGGGGTTACTAAAAACCTTAATTATAATATAAAATATTATAGTTATAAATTGTCAGAATCCTAAACATAGTATTTGCCAAGGCATATGGAGTATAAATAACTCAATGTAGTCCTTTATTATCTTGTGATATCTTTTGATATACTTGGGATCACTTATTATATGCTTAAAAACATATAGATACTTATGCCTATTAGCTTATAATTGAAATTAGGGGTGTGTTCCTCTAACTATAGTTTTATGTGTGGTTATAAACTATATTATAAAATTACATATAATAGAGATTTATGTATTGCATACATTTAACCCCTGAGAATATAAAAAATGATAAAATGGATCATTATATTTTTATTTTTAACTGAGACTTGTTATCATATCTAGTTACTTGAATAGAAGCTTATGTTTCCATTTATTTATGACTACTTTATTAGACTAGTTGTGGTACTTAGTATTTATGCTTAAAAATACTAGACTATGGTAATATGGGTTATCATAGGATTTAGAATGTTTGAAAACTAGTTATGGTAGTAGAATATATATTTAAATATATATTTTACCTAGGTGGTATTAACTATAGTCATTATTTCTAGTATGGGATAGGTAATAATATAATATTCATTCATATGTTTGATGGAATAAATGTATGCTTTTGATTGCTCCTATGATTATCATGTTATGTGATATGATTTTTAGTAGGATGTAAATAATATTAATATTTTTTTTATATTATTTTAACCAATATCAGATTGCTGATACTTAGTAAGAAGTGAGATAGACTTCACTAGCTTACTGTCATCACAATGCCAAATGAAGGTAATTTGATCAAGTGGTGTGTATAAATTTAGAATGATCTATAGATCACCATTATTTATTATTATTGAAAACTTTGGCCAAATTATGTTTATTAAGACATTATCATCTCGTGAGTATGATTTATATGTTTATATGATATCTTGCAATAGAATGGGTTTTGTATGATACAATACATGTTTAGTTTTATGAATCATACAATACATGAGTACTAGCTTATCTTTCTAGATTATTATGCCATCACTATATAATCATTCATAAAATGAGGTAAATTCCTTGATAGGATTAGTGTGGGGGGTCATTTATCTATGGTTGGTGTGGAAAGTGCTCAGATGATACTCTCTTTCCCCATAACAATACTACTTTTGAGACAACACTATAGACCTTTAAAAGTGATATGTAGACATGCACGAGGAACATGATTAGATATTGGAGTGAGAGAATCATCACAAGAGGCATGTGGTAGCTTGAATAGGTGTGGTTCCATCAAGTTATGAGGTAGATTATGGGACTACCACTGGTGGGAAGAGTGAGACTGAGAGTGAGGGCATGACACCCATTCATGACTAATTGTATTTGATATGGTGTGTATGTTTTGAAAACTTCAATGTGTGTGTGTGTGTGTGTGTGTGTGTGTGTGTGTGTGTGTGTGTGTGTGTGTTGATTTGATTTGGACTCATGCATATTATGCTATGTAATTTTCAACACATTGGTATATTTTTTTACAAATGGTTGATTATAAATAACTTATTTGGCATTGATGTTGAGGTTGCATATGTTTGTTAAAATGGTATTTGGGATGTGATTTGATTATTCAAGTGTAATGCTAGATTTGATTTTGAATCATATGTAAGTAAAGAAATTTTTTATTTTGTAATTTGTAAATTGATTTGATAATGTGAGTTGGTTTAAGATTGGTAAAATAGAATATTGGTAAGATCAAGATTTGGATAATTTGGTTTGGTTAGAGATGATTATTTAGAACTAGGAATTTTAGTTGTTAGTATAAGGGGATGTAAGAAATCACTCTATAAATATCACTTTGTGCTCAATTCCCAAAGAGTGGCTCAAAAATACAAAGGCTATCCCTTTGGCTCCATCATTACCCACTAAGTGAAGCTATAAAATAATCATGTATGTGTTAATCAATGTTTGGTTTATATGTCTAATCCCTCTAAGTAGGTGTCTTAAGAATAGAAAGACTAGCTAGTCCTTTGGCTCCATTATTTCCCACTAAGTGAAGTTATGAACTGATACCAATATGAATGTGTGTTTTATCACTATCTAAACCTTGATGGATAACTAAACAAGTGCCCATATTGATCATGTTAGGTAGGAACATGCCCTGTATTTGATACTATCTATGGTGTACTAACTATATTTTTTCATGGATACTCTATAAGATATAATCTCAATGGAGGCATAACTGAAACTATGTGCTATGAAGGAGTCTCATCTATCCATAATTTTAGTGGATTGCTATGTGAAATAACACCCTATGGCCTCTACTATGATGTGTATGATTTACTAATAGATTGAGATAGAATTGTAACTTATAATGGGGGATCATCTAATCTTAATCATAGTAGGTTGATACATGAAATAGGTCTTTGAAAACTTATCCACAATGAATATCTATCTTGATTAATAAATTGTGATGTGAGTTCATCTAATCTTAATTGTAGTGGTTTTCTATGTGAGGTAGGACCCTAAAAACTTGACTGTAGTGAATATTTATCTAGAGTGCCACTATGTTGTGGTGCTTGTGACTATGCTAGATATGTATATGGAACTATGCTATGTACTCCTCAAATTACACTATGATATATAGGCTACTCTCTATGTAATAGTCTCTAAACCATCTAGGTAGGTGGGATAGGAGATCTCCTATGAGGCTTTATCTTAGAAATTACATTACTCTCAAGATGAGTAACCGATGATTCCTATGAAGGAATGCCTTGGGATGACCCAATCATGGAGGAATGAATTATATGGATCCATGATGGAATAAATCTTAATTCCCCCTATGTGAATTCTATGATGTCATTATCAACACATCTATGAGTTTAATCTTTGAGTCCATAACAATCACTATCTCTATGTCCATGGATACAATGATAATTACAAAAGGGCTAATGTGGTTGTCTATGTAAGAGATGTGGATTTCATCTATGATTAGAAGGTAATGTGATTAAACTCCTATTTAATAGTGTTGCCAATATGACATATGGTTTATCCTACTCTAAATCAAACTATAGTTGTACTCTACTATTGTTCTCTATAGTGCATACTATAGGTGGTGCTCTAAAAACTCACTCATTATTCTTAAGTCGTTTATATTTTGGTTATGGTATTCTATATTTTTTTGGACATGGTGGATGTTGAATAATAAGAGCTGTAGATGGAGGTAATGCTATGAAATATAGAGTAATATGATCAATGGAATTTGACTCAATCAATCCCAATTTCTTCTCCAAAGATAAAATTGTATAACAAAGTGTCTCAAAGAGGACTCTATCTGATATAGTATATGCTCTTAGGGGTGTTGTCAAATCTCCTTAATAATTATATGTTGAGTCTCTAAATCTATTGGTTTATAGATCAATCTTAACATGTGAGCCTTACATCATAAGATATAATCACTAACTAGATCTAAGTATTTTGATGTAATGCAACAAATTTCTCATATGTAACATGAAGGCTTATGTTTTCTATGTAATATCTAATAAATTTTTCATTTAAGTCATCATATATATGCAAGGCACCAATAGGGAGTAGGTGAAAGAACTAATTATCTGCATTAACCACTAATGTCTATTGGAATAATTTAAGTAGGATCAAAGGACTTGCATGAGGTGGAAAAGCCTTCTAAAATACTTGAAGTTGTATGAATGGATCTCAATTTCCATCAAATTTAGGTAATGATGGTATTTAAAAATGCTTAAGAAATGAAGTTTTGACAAATGTCTTCAAAATAGGGTTACCATTTAAGTCATTTGCATCCATCCAAGACTTATAGTCCTTGTTTTCCAAAGTAAGGAGATTTACTTGGTGTTGTAATTCACCAATTGCATGCATCAAAGAAATAATCTCTTGGGATGGTATATTAGTATCTTGAAGTGGTTCATATAAATGTTGAATTTGATTATTTATTTTAACCATGGGAATGTTAAATTTAGTAATTGGATCATAGAGAGGGGGTGTGCTCACTTAAACCTTTGGAGGAATGGTAACTTGAACCTTAGTAGAAGGATGTGAACTACCATTCTCTTTGGATGAAGAGTGAGAAATAGGTGCTACTATAGTAGGGGATGGCTTGGGAGATTCATTGGCATCTTTAGTATCTAGTGAATCACATTCTAAATGAATAGAATATGTGATGTTATCATTGACATGTGCATAATTTGAAATATAATCATTCATAGAATTAGAGGCAATATTTCTCAATTCATTATTTTTTAGAGCAGTGAGATAAGAGTTAGAAGCATGAGATGCATTTCGTTTTTCACTATGTGCATAATAATCATTATTATTTCATGCATTATCACAATGAGAGTTTTGTTAAGATTCATTCTCATTTTCATGTTCTCTATCATACTCATTATCACTTCCACCATCACTAGGGAGAGAGGTAAGAGAAAATGTTAATTATTTTCTAATATGCAATAAATTATCATGTGAAATTGGAATATTGTGTGCATCTATGTTATCCTTGAATGGAGTGTATGACTTACTTTCATTTTCAATATGAGAAGTAAGAGTAAGAGATTTATCCTTTAAACATTCTTTTACCATTGTTTGAGATGACAAAAAAGAATTAAGAACATTAGATTGATCATTTAAACTATGCATTGGCAATTTCATTTTACTGCATTTATATTGTTGTAATTTGAAAATACAAGTAGCAAAAGAGAGAGATATTAGGTTAAAATAGAATAAATTTATCACAAAAGAGAGATTAATTTGGAATTTCATGACTAATTTGTTCATTTGGTGCATTCTGCATAGGAAAATGAGGTGAAAAGTACCTTTCCCATTTATCAAAATTATTTTCTTCAGAAGAGAGAAGAAAAGAGATAGGTTTGAGAGAAGAAGATGCATCTACTTTTTCTTCACTATCACTATTGTATGTATCATCATATTCGTAATTAAAAAAATGGAAACTATCTTCATTGTAAATGAAATCATTTTCCACATTTTTATCTAATGTGTAATTTTGCAAATTTTTCTATTCATTATCATAATTATGAGAAAAAATTAGAAATTGATCTATGGTATGAGAGGGAAGAAATGCCTTAGTGGAAATTTTATTTATTTCACCAAAGAGAACATGTAAAATTATTATTAAGAAAATAAATATAAGAATAATTACTAACATAGATATTTTTAAAATATTTTTGACACTCTAAACAATTTGCAAAAATTCAAAAAAAATTATCTAAGAATTGTAAGGCTTGAAGTTTTAGGACCTAGTCTAGAAATCTAGGGTTTTGGGTTGGGGTTTTAGAATTTTTTAAAATAATTTCAATAAATTAAATTCTAAATTTAATTTGAATAAAATTAATACATAAAAATTTATTAAAAAATCAAAAATTTGAAATTAAATTTTGCACAAATAACAACTAACATAGAGAATTTGAAAATATTTTTGACACTACAAACAATTTGCAAAAATTCCAAATTTTTTATCTAAAAATTGTAAGGGAAGAAGGCTTGGAGTTTGAGGACATATTTTGGAAATCTAGGGTTTTGGTTTGGGGTTTTATAATTTTTGAAAATTATTGCAATAATTTAAATTCTAAAATAAATTTGAATAAAATAAATGCACAAAAATTTATACAAAAATAAAAAATTTGAGATTAATTTTTTGAAAAAATAACTACTAATATAAATATTTTGAAACTATTTTTGACACTCCAAACTATTTGAAAAAATTCCAAAAATTTTATCTAAAAATTGTAAGGAAGGCTTGGGGTTTTATGACATAGTTTGGAAATCTAAGGTTTTGGGTTGGGGTTTTTACAATTTTTGATAATTATTGTAATAATTTAAATTCTAAAAATTGAATAAATTCAAAAAAAAAACTATACAAAATTTGAAAATTTATTTTTGCAAAAAAAAATATGAAGAAAAAACACTAAGGGTACCTAGGGTTTTAGATTTGTTTGAAGTAAGTCAGGTTCACCAAATGTTTTATTATTTTTAGGAAACCAGAGTTTAGTTCCTAAAAAATAAAGGGTATAGACCAAGCGGTAAAATCTAATCAAATATGGTAAAATATATATTTGACCAAATTAATTACATAGGGAAGAAAAGTAACTTATCTAGAAAAATAGACTAAGATGACTATTTCAAATATTAAAAACTACTGTGTAGGATTGGAAAGATGTCAGGAACTTAGATTTGCATTTTGTTTCCTGGAAGGATAGAAATATCAAAAATAGGACACCATGGGGTCTATGTTATTGTCCTCTTCTGATGCTATTGTCCAAATTGCTCGTAGAGACCTAATTTTTCTAGGTTCTTTTCATTATTCATGTGTGATCTTGCCTATGAGTTTAGGATGCTAAATGTCGATGGAGATTAATATAGAGATATTTTAATCTTAACACCTTGGGTTCATCTACACACAAAAAATATTAAACACATAAAAATTAAAAGAAAGAAAATTTCGGTTAGGGAAGTATGATCACATGATCTAGAACCTGTATTATCCTGATCACTACCTACATTAACCCTCAAGCTAGGGTCTTAAATCGAATGTAGTTCTCCCTTAGGTAAAATTCATAATAAATATGCATGATAGATGTAATAATGAACTTTTACGTAGGCCTTTCCTTGATAAAACATGCAAATATATGTGTGATGCAGAATGTTGAGCTATACTATTGACTGATATTTAATCATGTATTATGCCAAAGTAGTAAGTGTTAGATATAAAATGCCTTGTGAAGTCCATTATATATGAGACTCTTTATTTTGAATTTTGTAACTTTATGCACATTATTCAATGTTTAATAGACAAACAAAACCTAATAGAGAGGATAAGAAGGTCTTAGGACATCTTGAGTGAAGATAAATGACTGTTGGGACTCAAAATGCAAAAGGAAAAGAATGCAAAAATTGGAACACCCTAGGGTCTAGTGTTATAGTCCAATCCTAACACTCCTATCCTATAGGATAGAGACTTAGGGGATAGAATTGGCTTGGAAAATAGATTCTAGCTAAGCTAAAATGATTGGTTAAATGGTTTTAGATGACTTATTATATATAAAAAGGTGACTTAAGTATGAAATAAGACCAGGATAAGTAAAACCAGAACATGGCTAATGTGAACAAGGCTCATATTCTCTAGTAAGAGTATCCTATGAAAATACATGATATGTGTGGTTTCTTGACCAATTTAGGGTGTCTACATAGGGATGTGTTCATCTAACTATAGTTCCTTAGGTGGTTATAAAATATATGACATAATTATGTATAATAGAGATTTATGTATTGCATGCATACAACTGAGACTTGTACATAAAAATGCTAAAGTGGAGTATTCTATGTTTATTGTGAATTGAGACTTTTTGTTATATCTAGTTGCTTGAATAAAAGCTTCTGTTTCTATTTCCATGTATTTATGAATACTTAATTACACTGGTTATGGTACTTAGTAGTTATGATTAAAAACACTAGACTATGGTAATATGGGTTATCATAGGGTTTTAAATGTTTGGAAACTAATTATGATAATATAATCTATAGTTAAATGTGTATTTTACCTAGGTGGTATTAATTCCAGTCATTATTTCTAATATGAGATAGATGATAATGTAAGATTCATTCATACCTTTCATGTAATAAATGTATGCTTTTTATTACTCCTGTTATAAGCATGTTATGTGATATTATTGATAGTAGGATGTAAATTATATGAATACATTGGTTATATTATATTAACCAATCTTGCATTGTTAATATTGAATAAGGAGTGAGATGGACTTCACTGGCTTACTAGCTTCTCAATGCCAGATGAATGTAATACCATCAATTGGTATGTATGAATTTTGATTGATCTCTAAATTCATATTATTTATTATTCTCAAAAACTTTTTCTAAAGTATATATAGTGAGACATTATCATTTCATGAGTATCATTTATATGTTTATGCAATATCTTGTAATAGAATGGGCTTTCTTTGATACATTGCATGTTTAGTTTTAGAAATCATACAACACATGGGCACTAGCTTGTCTCTCTAGATTCACACACCATCACTATCTACTCATACATTAAATGAGGAACATCCCCTAATGGGATTAGTATATGGGATCATTGGTTTATCGTTGGTTTGGAAAAGCATTTGGATGATGCTCTCCCTCCCCAAAACAATACTACTTTGTATATGACACTTAATAGTGCCATAGATACTAGTGTTTGGTAACTATGCTCTAAGGAGCCATGTACCTTATATATGTACATTATATTGTATTTTACTTATTATTGAAATATTATAATGAATAGTTTTAATTAATTATGTATTGTACATTAACAATAGTGGTTGTAGGCATGTATTAGCCAGGGTTGGTTTATTGTAATTACTTTTTATATTCATATTATGATGTGTTCTCATGATATTAGAGATTACTGATATGTGATGTAATATGCTTTATTTAATATTATCACACTTAGAGTATTTTGTATGACCTCTGATTAGATTCTCATGGTGTAATCTATTTATGGTATATATGTTTAATTAAAAAAATATCATATTTTTAGGTAGATCCCAGTGGGGATGTTACGGTTTAGAATTATTTTTAAGCAATATTTTTTACACTAAATAAATTAAAATTTTATTCAATAGTTAAAAATATTTGGCACATATAATAATTGTTTCATATCTCTTTTCCTATGACACACCTCACATATTCATAGACATAGTGTTTGAGATGCATTGGGCTTGGGTTTGAAACACTATAATTATATTTTCAATGAATAGAGAGAATGAGGCCTATACCAAATGAATTTATCCCTTAATAAATGTGCATGTATTATTCAATTGATATTATTACTTTGAATAAGGAAAGTATTCATCTAAAGGCTTCTAAACCTAAAGCATTTCCTTATGTATATCTTTTCTACAATTTATTTTCTAGGACAAAATATTATAATGACATGGTTTTATCTTTCAATAAAAATAATCAAATATAATTCCTAGTTGATCTATAAATAATATGGTATTACTAATTTCACCAAATGACAAGAATATATAATTAGATAGTGGTATCTAATTGGCTCAATAGCCATAATTTTTAGAGAGATTATCAAAGATTGGACTAAATAACCTAATGACTTGGTCAATAGGGAAGATGTGGAAAAAATTTATATTTGGTAATTTAGAACTAGCATCTAAATAGGCATGGCACTTATAAATATACTATATGGAGTAGCAAACATAATTCATGTAAACAAGTTCTAGGTTCCTTTATTGTCTATGATTATCAATGTTAATCAAGTCTCAACCTTAAGATTGAATATATATTTGTATTAAGAAAAAAAAATTATGGGAGAGAGATAAGGAAAAACTTTCTATATGATCTCTTACCTTTTAGATAAACCTATGCAATAGTAAAGTTTCATCAAATTCTATGATAAACTCTTGCTTCAATGGAATCTTGTCCATTTAAGGTTCTCAAAGTTGTATGCATATAAATTTATAAATTTTATTAAGGATATTTTTAAATATTTTTATACTCATATGTAACTATTTATCAATGAACTAACAAGTCATAAAATCTTAATAAATAATAAGGTCAATTCTAAGCATGGGAGCTTATTGAGATTATCCCAATTGTATAATTATTTTAATTGAGGGAGTTATTTTATTGCCACTTAAGCTACCCAACTATGTACCTAACAATGTTTTGGAATATGATGTGTCATATAAAATTACCCATGGAATTTTTTGTAATTTTAAATAAAAGAAACAAAATCCATAGCCTCCAATTCCATTCAAAATAGAAAAGATCAATTTCAAAGTTTGGTCAGCCTTGTAGATAGTAACAACACATAGGCCCTAGTTCAATCTTGATGATCATGATATTTAGAAATGGGATACAAAGGTAACTATGAAATCACATATAATATATTTAATGGGAAACATGACATCAATGTACAAAGACAACCATCATCCCCATAATTAGATATACATAAATTTATAGAATGATAGAGGCTCAATGAAAATGCAAATTATAAGAACAAGAATATCACCTCTAAGGCCATAATGTTCACAATAAATTGAGGATATCCCATATAAATATACATCCCATGATGCTTCACTTCATACTAATCCCTTTATCAATAATAAGGTGCTAAGATTACTCCCTCTTCCATTGATATCTCAAAGTGTAATTTCACCTTCAAAGGTAACATAATCCCATTCTTC
>JARHVA010002895.1:1402500-1405000 GCA_037957365.1 Torreya grandis
TAAAACTAATAACAAACCCCCATTTTTTTTACTATATATTTGTTGAATGATTATACAACTTTAATAATAAAAGTGTAAAAATAATCTTAAAATTGTGATCAATAAAATGAAATTATGAAAAAACCTAAAATTAGGGTAACTCGCTAAAAATGATCACAAATCCTCAAAAAAATTATTGTGGATTATTTGAATGATACTCAAAATATAGTCAATTTTTGTAAATAAAATTCACAATGATTTTTGAGTTATAGTCTATTCTTCAAAATTAGATTTTTGATCACCCTCTTATCTAAATCAAAGCTCTGATACCACTTGGTAAGATCCACACCTATATTAATAGAAATATAATGTATAACAACATAGTACAAGATATATTGGTGGGCCAATATGAAATAAATGAAATATATTAATATCCTTAAATTAGGGTAACACCATACAATACCTATTAAGGAATGAATAACTCCACAAGATCTTTCGATATGGGAATGCCACTTTAAGGGGATAACCTTAAATATGCCTCTACAAAATATAAGACTCTCCATTTACATGATATAATTTAAAATGATAGTCATATACTTTATATATACCTCTATTATTAATAATGGATGGGTATGCACCTAATCCTAATGTAGACTAACTCATTACCCAATGTAACTAATTCCACATGTTATGCATTTCACCCATATAACTAACTAAGGGGGATACCTAATTATCCATTAATCCATATACACTATTATATCATATATGTATGTACACAATAGCCATAATATATTTTTAGGTACATAATGAGTAAAGTCTAATGTGAAAATATAAAAATAAATCTAAAAGTGATTGATCAAACCATAAAAAGATGTAGTTTTGTGAAACCCTAGGTTGAATGTAAGAAAGAATCAAACCCTAAATGAAAATTTGCATGATGTAGATACATAAATAGTAATTATTTTTTGTGATAAAATAAACATGAAAATAATTATGATCTAAAATTAGCCATAAAGGTTTTGGAAAAGAGTGTTGTATCAAACCCTACATTGAGTATTAGAAAGAGTCAAAGTTCACCATTTAGGTTCACCCTAATTATGGGTTTTACCATAAATAGTTATAACAATATATAATTAAATATATCTAATCATATGGTGCCCAATAGGGTTTATGTTAGAATCTTGGAAATTTTAAAAGGCATCCCTTCTAGCAAAACCAAAGGCATGAATGAGGAGTCTAGGATTTCTCTCAATTGGCAGATTGAAGACTAGAACAATAGAGTAAGTGACCCAAGAGTTGATGCTAGGAGATTAGTTAAGTGGATGGTTATATCTCCCAAATCGATGAAACTCAATTTTGATGGGGCATCCAAGGGCAATCTAGGGGCTTTAGAAGGAGGGATTCTAAGGTACAATAAAATAAATTTGGTTATAGATTATGTGGGTGGAATGGGCACTTAGACTAAACATTCAGATGAATCAATTGAAGCCTTATGGGGATTGAGATTAAATAAATATAAGGGGATTAATAAGTTCGTTAATAAAGGATATTTGCTTAATATTATCAATTATCTTTCTATAAATAATTAATTTAGTTGGAGAATAAGTCATATTATAGAGGAATCCATCATGATTATTCAAAATATGTAGGAAGTTATCATTCAACATATTTATAGAGAAGAAAATTTTATGGCTGATTGGTTTCATAATGAGGTAGTAGCCTATCTAGGGATAAGAAGGTGGTTTAATATATAATTTTGGCCTAGTAATTTTTATCAAAGGATCGACCTAAAATCCATAAATAATGTTTAATAGGATATTCATGTTTAAGGGTTAGTTTATTTTTATTGTAGTGTATTAATTTTCGCATTTGGGAATGATGTAATAACATCTATTTAGTGGAAATCTGAGTCAGATTATGACTATTTTGAAAACACAAAAGCAAAAATTTTAAATTTAAATTATTGTTCTAATTTGTGCAACAGTATTAAGAGTGATGTTGAGATTAAATCAAATTCAGTTTGTAATAACATGTTTATGCAAGGATATGTCATCAATATCTTCATACCTTAATTATGCTTCAAGATTATAGGGATCAGAGGGGATATCTTAAGGATTGAGCTTATTATTATATATTGTGTAAAGGAGGATAGGGAGGTATGGAAATTTTTATAGATAGGTGGTTTGGATGATTTCATGCATAGGGTGGAGGGTGATAATAAGCATGTTTTAGAATCCTTTGTGAAGAATTAGAGTAATAAGATGTTGGTTTTTAATGATGTTTCTATGGAGATCATAGATGATCTCATAGTTTAGGTTACAGGTCTTATAATTGAGGTTATCAAGTTTAAAAAATAGGTAGAGACTTCAAAGAAGATAGGGACAATTTTTTTTGTATATGAAAGATCTCATTCCCTTACACAATGGTTTCTCCATGGAGGAGCTCCCTCATATATTTGATGAAGTTGTGAATCAATTAATGTTATACATAGCACTATAATATAGGAAAAATGTGTCTCATT
>JARHVA010002895.1:1407500-1512500 GCA_037957365.1 Torreya grandis
AAACCCATATGGGTATGGATTCACCTAAGATGGGCTCAAATAAACATGGGTTTGTATAGGATATAAAATAGGGCTTGAATTTTAGGCAGAGTTGGATAATGGATATGATGTAGTCTAAATATACTATCAAATATGTTTGGATAATCATTGAGGTTGTTTTAAGCTCTATGTACCAAATATAGACTTATGTAGGATTTGGGGCATCCTAAAAATATGTTAAAATGTAAAAGTTCTCCAAATAAGTTTAATTAAGAATAAATATTTTGTGCCAAATTTGGGTGTCTACACATGGATTTTTAAAAAATCCTACTTAAAACAAATTATGATGTTTTACATGACTAGATTTTAAATTAAATAGATCACAACAAGAACTTTAATGAAGAATGTGAAAAAAATGTCAACTTAGTAGTGAATATGGTTTGTGGAAGTTTGATATTCTTTACACTTATTGTTTGAAATGTCAAAATAACCAAACTTGAGGTAAATGAATCTAATTCATATATTTACTCTAATTTTTGGAATTGTTGAAACTTTATGTGTTTACTACACTATACTATTTTATTTTGAATTTAAAAGAAGGTGAATATACTCTGGAAATATAGAGATTTTTTTTATAATTTTTAAATCATAAAAATAAAGAAATTTGGTTTTTCATATAAATAATTTTGGGCCATTATCTTCAAACATGAGAGTTTGGTTGAATGTCATGATCGCAAGATGAATGTTTCATATATTTCTTAGAACGCTTTAGTTTATTGATGTATTCACATAATTTTTAATTTAAATATTCTTATTTTTGCAATATTTAATTTTATTTTTCATTTTATAAGATTTTTTTTACCTTAATATATAGTCCATTTTCTTGTTTTGATTTTAGCTTTGTCGAGCTCATAAGGTTTACACATTTTTTTTTTAATGCTTTATTTGCTTGGTTGATTCTATTTCAAATCCATTTGTTGGATAATTAATCTTATTTTGGTCCTTTATCTTAGTTTAGGTTAATATTAAGTCTTTTATATGTGTGCATTTATTATATTTATATATGCACTTTATCCTAGTTTTATGAGGTGTCACTCATCTCTCTTGTCCACTTGTTGGATTTAGGAATTACTTACACAAGTAACTCCTCCCTCCCACATGGCATAAAAATACTCATTACTTGTAAGATGATTAAGATATTTGTCATACATATGAAGCTTGATCATGCAACTCTTTTTTCTCTCCTAACTCTATTTAAAGAGATCCTCATTCCCATTATTTTCAACCCAACATAACACACTCTAGTATCTTTTTAACTTTCTCTTTTATTCTTGTAATGCTCTCTTAGCTTAAGGCCATTGTTAGCCTTCTCTCATATATTATACTTTCTATTTACTTGTATATTCATTATTGTAATGCTTATAATAATATTATGGGGTTTTTATCCATTCTATGGTTTCCTCACTTGTCAAATATCTTGTCTCACATTTTGTGGTTTACTCAATTTTCAAGGTAGAATTTTTCCTTTCAGAATTTTCATTGATTTTTTTCAACATTAATATTTTGATATTTGGAAATAATTATATTATAGTTTCAAATACCTATGGTTTCTAACATTGATTCTTGAGAAATTTATCAATTTAAAGGTGGAAAAGATGATTTTTTATCTTCTAACATTTTATTTTTTCTCATTAAATGCTTTTAAATAGGTTTATTTCATATTTAGCATAATAATTAGCTTTAAATATCATTATAGTTTTATTCAATATTGGCAAAAAAAAATATAATTCTAGTTTTTTTTCCCTGTATAGCTTAGTAAAATCAATTTGCAATATTTTATATTGTTTTCCTTTGTGTCATATTCAATATGTCATTACACTTGATTATTATTCATATCATGTTGGTTGTATCTTCATTTATTTAAAACTATTGAAATGTTTCAACATAGTCATTATTTTTAGCATAACACCTTTTATCATTTTGATGTTTTGTTACATATTTTATTATTCCCTTCTTTTTCACTTCGTATATTGTTCAAACTGCTACATGATCCTTGTTAATAAAAATATATATGTGGTGTAGTTCCAAAGCTTTGTACGAGGCATTTTGTTATTCTTCCCCACTTATATTTTTTACCTATAAAATAAACATGATAGTATAAATATTTTCTTTGGTATTTTATTATTCTAGCCTTTTGTACCATGTTTTTATGTCTTTAGTTTATTTTTTGAAGCTTTTCAAACTTTTTTACGGGGTTGTCTCCTTACATACTATGTGTTATTTCCTCTTTTATGATAGCAATTGTAGGTAGAGCTAAGATGTCTTACCTATACATGGTGTTATTTATTTATGTACTACATATTTTTCTAAAGTTTTGACCTTTTGCATCCTTCATTCTATTTTTTTCATTTGTTTCACTCCATTTCATCTTTCCTATTGATGTTTTCATAACATCACTTTACCCTTTACTATTATTTTTTTATCAGTTCATCCTTGTTCCTTTGGTGCTCAGCCTTGAAAATCATTTATGAATGTTGATCTTCCTTTATATCATTCTAACATCCTCTATTATTTGGCAAGCATTATTTTGCTAGCTATGCATTTTTTATTAATTCACCTTCAATTTTTTATTAGAATGCTTTAGTCTATCTTATCATAGTGTTTCAATAAAGACTTATTTCTAAACAAAAATAAACATTATCTAACATTGTGTCTTCAAAATTTATTCTCAAGTGTATCATTACATATTTTTTTTATAAAATATTATCTCAAAAAATGGGGGGCTTCTCTTTTATGCTTAGTTAATTGCATTAACATTAATTTTTTTTTTTTAATATTGTCTATGATTAAATGATTTGATAGTGACAAGTGTTAAGTTTTAGGTCATTTATTATTATTTTTTAATATTTTTTCAAATGTGTCTTAATTTTTGTCATAGTTTTTTTTGGCATATATTTTTTTAGCATAAAACATATTTGAATCATGGTGCTCTATCTTTCCCTTGCATGGTTTTTTTAAATGATTTATCTCTCTAAAAGTGTCTTTACCAAAATTCATGCTTTCTTTCTATTCTTTCATTCAAATAAATAATTACATAATATGGTATTAG
This sequence comes from Torreya grandis, assembly GCA_037957365.1. Taxonomy (NCBI): domain Eukaryota; kingdom Viridiplantae; phylum Streptophyta; class Pinopsida; order Cupressales; family Taxaceae; genus Torreya; species Torreya grandis. The sequence continues at coordinate 1,410,589 of JARHVA010002895.1, forward strand.
ACATATTTTTAATAAGTTTAATCCTAATTTTTTTCAATCCATGTCAAAATAGATTTTTAAATTTCAATTTTAAACCAAAAAAATCCATAAAATTTTACTCCCACATGGAATGAAAGTTTCTTGGTCTTTAACATATGGTTTTAAATAAATTATTTATATATAAATGTGCAATGCTTTATTTTTTCATTTAAAGCTATTTTAATAAGCATTTGATTTTTTTAATATATTTTTTAAGACAATTAGATGTACATTTTCATGCTTTAGTAAACAATTTAATACTTTGGTGTGGACTTACATTTACAAGTTAATTTTTCTTTAATAATTGTAATAAATTATTTTTATAAGCATTTTTTTGACTTATTTCATGTTTAGTTAGTTTTTTTAGTAAATTAACTTATATAATATTTTTTAATACCATTCAAATTAGTCTTTTTTATATTTTAATAAATGTATGTAACTAATTTATTTCAAAAATGATTAGGTAGATGCTCTTAAACATGACATCCATTTAAAATTTTGACTAATAATGCTTTTCAAAACTCCTTTAACAAGCACATAGAAAAAATACAATAGTATTTTGACACTTTAAATAATAAATTTGTTTCTTCTTCACATGATAATAAATATCTTAATGAAATTTATTTCACTCCAAAAGTAACTTACATTCATTTGAACACTCCTACCAACCCTAATTTATGCATTATGTACTATATGAATTATTCGGGTGCTGAGATTGGTAAGTATGAAGATGTTATTATTGAACCTCTTTTGCTTCATTTTAATGAAAATTGTAACAATATTGGTTTTAATTATTCAAATAATTATAATGAAAATTCAAAATTGTATTGTTCTCCTCACCAAAGGACTTATAATGCAATTTATTTTGATTATATTGCTTTGAATGCTCTTGCTTTGGTTTAAAATGGTAAATATTGTGTGGATTATGGAAAAAATGGGTATCACATCTCTAAATGTTGTAAATCACATCGATGCAATTTTTGTGGTAAATCCACTTATGACACTTTTCATTGTTTAAAAATTACCTATATCTAAGTTTACTACTATTTGGATTCCTAAAAATGATAAATATTTAAGAGATTTTAATGTGACTTAATGGGTTGTTTCTTTGATTTATTCACAATTAATAAATTTTTTAAGTGACACATATTATTTTTATTCCTTTTGATAATCATTAAATTTATATGCATTGTTTATTTTTGTTACAAAGTAAATATGCTTTGTTAGAGCTCATTTTAAATAACTTATTTTTATACATGATTTTGCACATTGTGATGGAAGTTATCTTTATCTCAATTTACCTTTATTAGATCTAATTTTAGTAGATTATTTTTTTAGAGAGTTGTTAATGATGTCATGGAGGTGTCCTGGTGAGTGGATGAAGTGATTTTATAGCCAAAGTGACAATAATAAAGTGTGCAATGTGTTTGTCCTAGTGTACTTAAAGGAGGCTTGGTTGATCTTCAATTTTGCCATGCCAAAGGATGTTTAGGGATGAGTATGGAGTACTGAACACATGAAAAGGGTCCTATATGAGGTTCTATATGACTTTAGTGCTTGTGTGCATAAGTGGTTTTCATCTAGTTGAATATTGTTTTCATCTAGACTTTTTGGGTCTAGTGGCAAAAAATATGAGTAGGCAGTTTACTAACATCACCATTCGACATATGGATGAATCAAGGGGAGTTGGTCATATTTTTTGTGATGAAATAGTCCCTAGTTTCTATGTGATAAATCTTGGGTCATGTACCTAAACTCAATCAAAGATATGTGGGTACAAAGTTGGCTTCTTGAGCATTTTTGATAGTGTTTTCTATTTTTAAATAGAGTCAAGTAAGCATGTTGATGATGTCAAAATTTATATGCATGGAAGTTTCAAGAAAAAATGGTCACATGTATTTTTTAAATATTGTACATATTTATTATGTTCTAAATATTAGGTCATGCACCTAAGCACAAAAAAATATATGCAAGTGCAAAGTTGGGCTCCTAAGTAGTTTGACATTGTTTTGCCATAACCAAATTTGCATGAGGTGAGAAAGAGCCAAGTAAGAAGTTTGGTAATGTAATATCTCACACATGTGGATGTTTTAAAACAAGATAATCATATGGATTTTAGTTTTGATCCTATTTTTTTGTGTTAATTTTTAGGTCAAGAACCGAATCACAACAAAAGATATCCATGTTCAAAGTTGGCTTTTAGGACAAGTTTTTGACATAGTTGGATCTATGGAAGAAAAATATAAGTGATTATTTTTTTTTCATTATATCCTAAACATATGATGGTTATAGGATACATTTGTCATATGGTTGGATTCTCCTATGTGAGCAGATCATATGGTCCAAATTTGAGATCATTCGAGTGAGAGAGGTAAACATTATTGAGGTTAAAATTTGTATTTTTAGATAGATAGTAATGATTCTCATAGTCATTTTTTCATGAGTTAAAGATCAAGACCAAATGAAGATCTAATGTTTTATGGGTGATTGTATAATTTTGATGTAATGGTGCATGTTGAGCGAGATGGTAAGAATTGCATGATTTTTAATAGTAAATTACTCAAAAGGCATGCAATGGTGCCAAGTGTCATGATCATATGGGTTATAAGAAATATAATATAGTGAGAACTAAATGATAAAGCCTAGGTTGATCTAAAGAGATAGATGAAGTGCATTGACCCAAAGTTTCCAAATTGCATGAGATGAGGTCAACTATTCAAGGTTTTTGGTTTTTAGACCATATATTTTAATTCAAGATGAATTTACTCATGGTGTAATAATAATATTGGTAGAGTACTCCAAGGTACATCTAGAAATATAAATTTTAAGGTTTGAATGTATGTATAGACAAAGTTTTTTAGCTTTAAAGTTGACTATGTATTTGACTAATCTATGGTTTTTAGACCATATCTTTTGATCCAAGATGAATTTAATCGTGGTGTAAAAATAAAATTGGTAGAGGAATCCAAGGATATTATGGAAATATAAATTTCATGGTCTGAATGTATGTATAAATAATGTTTTAAATCTCCAAAGTTGATTATGTATTTGACTTCATTCTACAAGTAACTTGAGAAAGGTAATTGAGTTCATTCTAATATGTTTTTATCTTTAATGATGAGTTATCAACTAAATCATGTTGTATACTCCATGAGGATGATTTATGTGAATTATGAAGTTGTTATCAATTTTATTCAATATGAACAAAGGTTTACAAGTCAACTATGTATTCATTCTTGGTGACCATGTATATGGAGAGTTATTTGAGAAAATTATGTTTAAGTAAGACGGTATTATGATGGTTATAAGAATTTAATGAGGACTTATAGATCATTTTGAAAGGGAAATGCATATGTAAAGTTTTGTTATGTTCTTAGTTTGATTAGATAAGTATCAAAAAGGTGAATGGGTCTTTATAGGACTTGCAAGTGACTTAGGCCTATTTAAAAGTGGATTGTGCTTAAGCATGACCCATTTAAAATGCCTTAAGGGTGAAGGCATATATTTTTTTTGACTAAGATGTTCATAATTCATGATATCTCTATATATAGTGAAATTAAAGATGATGATTTCTAGATTTTTATAAGACTTATGAGTGAGACTTGTCCGAGGAGTTTGTGAGAGTTGTGAAGTGAAGGAGTGGTAGAGTATCCAGTTGATGAGTTAATGAGTAGAGTATTTAGGACTATGTGTATGACCTATATGTCATATTTATGATGTCCAAATAGTGCTCTTATAATTTGAGGATATATGAAGAGGTATAAGTGTGTAAATGAGGATAGTGTGAGTGAAGAAGGAGAGAGATTATGACATGGCTCTATGTGAGAGGCATGTATGAGATAGAGAGAGGGAGAGTTTGTGTAGGGATTAGATAAATAGAGATCCATCATTAGTTATTGAAGCCATTAGTATTAAGGTGGACATATTTAAATGAGGGTCTAAAGGAGTTGATCTTTCTTAAGGGTAGTTTCTCCTTGTGAAATAGATGTTTCATTTAAGACCTTTGGTCAGGAGGACATGATCAAGGTTGGCTGGTCTAAAGGAGTTGACTAGTATCTTGTTTATAATTTATTATAGGATAGTAGTACATGTGTTACAAACTTGAGAGTGGATTTTTTTCCCCATGAGAGTTTCCCACAAGAACTATGTGTTGTGTTTTGATATTGTGTATGTATTGAATGAATGAACTCTCTTGTTATTTTTGCTTCATCAAGTTGATATGTGTTGATTGGTTAATAGTTTAAAGGACTATAATTGAAATTGAAATATATGGGCTCATTGATTCACCCCTCCCCTCTTAGTGATTTTACCTCTAATAATTGGTATCAAAGTAGGTCCTTTGGTAAAGGCTTGATATATTGAAGGTGATTTAGTGTACAGTATGGGTAGTCATCTAGAAGGTTTCTCTATTAAGAAAGCACTGATGTTCAATGGATCTAATTATGATTTTTTGAGTACAAAGATGATTACATACATTATGTCCCTAGGGTTTGATGTATGGAAATTTATTTTGGATGGTTATATTTTCCCTACTACTACGTCTAGTGATGCAAATAAAAAGTTGTTTGAAAATAATTTTTAAGGTAATGAATGCCATCACTTGTGGTCTTATAGAAATTGAGTTTACTAGGGTTATCCATTGCAAATATACTAGAGAGATATGAGATAAAATGTAGATCATTTATGAAGAAGATTCAAAGGTCAAGATTGCTAACTTGCATATTCACAAAAGGCAATTTGAAAGTCTCAAGATGAATGAAGAAGATTATGTGACATCCTTTCTATAGAGAGTTGATGAGATTATAAATGTTATCATAGGTCCTAAAGAGAACATTAAAGAGGCTACTATTGTTCAAAAGGTATTAAGGTATCTATCCCCAAAATTTGATCCAAACATATCTGCTATAGAAGAAATTCATGATTTTACTTAGCTAAAGTTGGATGAATTGCATGGCATCTATACTGCCTATGAGATGAGGAGGAATGAGTAAATAACACCAAAGAAGGAAGTCAATTTTAAGACTAAAATGAAGATAAAGAATAAATTTCAAGGTAAGGAACCGAAAGAGGATGAAATTTTTGATATAGATGAGGATGAAAGAATTGCTTCAATTTCAAGGAAATTGAGAATAGGTTGAGGCAATTATAAAGGTAAACTACCCCTCAAATGCTTCAATTGTGGTGAGATAGGACATTTTGCTAACAAATGCCCTCATAAGTATAATATGGATGATGATGAAGATCATGATAAAGTTAATGATGATGGAAAGAGATCATTTAAATCTAATAAAAGAAAAAAAGGATTTAGAAGAATTACTTCAAAGAGAAGAAGAGTCTCTATACCAAAAATGATTATAGCGCATTAGATGAGAGTGAAGTCAATGACTCAGAGTATGATCATGAAGATGATGTTCTTATTGAATATGAAGATCTATTTATAGCTGAATAAGGTAGTTTATTACATCAAAAGGAGTCTACTTGGAGTGATTCAAATAATGATGAAGATGAGGTGGACTATGATATTGCATTGACAAATGTTCATGAAGAACTAAAGATTGAGAAGAAGATCAACAAGAATATGAAATATAAACTCAAGGAATTTGAGGAGAAATTTAGTGTGTTTGAGGAAAGAATGGATTAATACACCAAGGAGCATGAAGATATGGTCAAGCATCTTAGTTGTTAATTTATAATCCTATCTACAAGCCTAAAAGCTAATGAAAATGAATGTACAAGGTATGCAATTGAAAATGACTCATTAAGATCTGAGTTAGAGATGAAATCTAGTAAGGTGAATTCATTTATGAGATTAAAAAAGAGATCAAGTGATATAGACAATATTTTGAGTGGTCAAAAGCATACAAGTCATAATATTGGTCTTGGATACAAAGAAGAACCAGAGACTACAACTCAAGTCAAGATGAAGAATAATATGAATAAGGATAATCTGACTTTAAAGACAAATCTATTATAGACTTGTTAGTGATGTCATGGTTATGTCATAAAGGTGTCTTGGTGAGTGGATGAATTACTTCTATAGCCTAAGTGAGAATGATAAAGTGTGAAATGTGTTTCTCCTAATGTACTTAAAAGAGGCTTGGTTGATCTTTAGTTTTAGCTTAATTAGAGATGTTTAGGGATGATTATGATAATTTGAGCATGTTCAGAGTGTACTATAAGTGGTCAAGGATGATTGGATATATTATATGCATGATTGGATTTCATGTGGTAATCCATAGTTTTCATTTAGTAAGTTTGAGTCTAGTGGTAGAAAAATTGAGTAGGTAGTTTGTTGATATGATAATTGCCACATGTGGATGAGTCAAGGGGAGTTGGTCATATGGTTGTGTTCAAATTAGTCCCTAGTTATTTTTCATTAAATATAATTTCATGCAACTAAGTATAGTCAAAGATATTTGGGTGCAAATTTTGGCTCCCAAGTATCTTGATAGTGTTTTTCCATACTTAGCCAAATTTGCAATGTGGAAAGAAGAGACAAGTAAGCATTTTGATGATGGCATATCTTACACATGTGGATGTTTCAAAAAACTATGATCATATGGGTTTGTTTAGTTTTAATCATAGTTGAGTTTTACTAAATTTTATGTCATATACTAAAGTGAAACAAAAGTTATGCAAGTGAAAAGTTGGCCTCCCAGGCAGTTTTTGACATAGTCAGCTCTGTGGTAGAAAAGTTTGAGAAGGAATTTTAATGGTGATATATCTCACTCATGCGAAGGTTTCAAGAGTAGTTTGATATATGGTTATATTATATATTGAAATATGATAATATGGTATAAATTTTATATCATTCATCTAAGCATAGAGAAATTTATTAAGATTTAAAGTTAGCTACTTAGATAGATTGCAATGGTCCCCATAGTCAATTTTTATCAAGGTAATGTTTGATAAACTCTCGAATAAATTGACAATGTGCATTTTGTCCAAGATGTCAAGAAGTAGTGAGATGTAAATAATTTCTCAAGTTTTAATGTTGAGTAAAGATAAAGGATAAGGATCTAATGGTGAGTGAGTGTTCTTAAAGTTTGATTGAATGGTGAGTGCTATAAGATAAAGACTGAGTTAATCCATAAATATCAACAAAGCACATGATGTTAAATTTGCTATAGTGCATAAGATGAGGTCAAATATCAAATGTTTAAAATTTGAGTATTAGATCTTATGCATTAAATTTTTTAGGATATAAATGGTGTGAGATGATCTAAATTTGAGAGGACATGAGATATGAGCAAATTATAAAAAATTTAACTATGACCATTTGAATTTAACAAAGGAATGACTAGTGTCTTATTTTTTATCCATATATTTTGATCTAGGATGAATTTAAACATGAAATAAAAATTTAATTTATATAGTACTCAAAGGTATATCTATAAATATTGACTTAAATATTTGAAAGTGTGTACAATCAAATATATTATGGTCCAAAGTTGACTATGTGTTCATGTTTATTCTGCAAGTGACCCAAGAAAGATAATTGATCGTGTGCATATGTTGTTTCAATGTTTCATGATGATTTGGACATTGGGGAGTATTTTAGACATCATGAGGATCATTTATGTGCATTATGAAGGTTTTGCCAATCGTATGTAGTATGAAAAAAGGTTTACAAGTTGACTATGTATTCATTCATGGTGTCTGTGTGCACATAATAGCGTTTAATCATTTTGGTCTTAAGCATAAGGGTAATATGATGGATATGGACACTTAATGTAGACCTATAGATCATGTTTCATGGGTTTATGAGTTGGGAAAGTGTTCTTATGTTCTTATTTTATTCAGAGAAGTGTCAAAAAGTGAATGGGTCTCCATAGGAGCTAAAAAGTGCCTTGGGCCTATTTAAAAGTGGATTGTGCTTAAGGGTGACCCATATAAAATGTCTTAAGGGTGAAGGAATGTATTTTGTATGTCTAATATGTTAATAATTCATGATATCTTTATATATAGTGAAATTAAAAATGATGATTTATAGACTTTGAGGGGAAGACTTATGATAAAAGTGCAAGGTGTTTATAGGAATTATGGATATAAGGAGAGGTCGAGTACCTAGTTGATAATTCAATGAGTAAAAAATTTTGTTTACTATATATATGACCTATAGTTCATATTTATGATATGTAATTAGTGATCTTGAAGTTTGAAGATATGTGATGAGGTCTAAGTGTTCATATGAGGACAATTTGAGTGAAGGAGAGAGATTATGGCATGCCTATGTGAGAGCCCTAGATGGGATAAAGAGAGAGAGTTTGTACAGGGGTTAGAAAATAGAGATCCAAAATTAGTTGTTGAATACATTAGTTATAAGGTAGAGGTGTTCATAGGAGGGTCTAAATGACTTGATCTTCCTTAAGGGTAGTTGTTCCTTGTGAAATAGATGCTTCACTAAATACCTTTGGTCAGGACGATGTGATCATGGTTTCTTGGTTTAAAGTAGTTGACCAATCTATTGTTTATAATTTATTATAGGATAGTAGTCCATGTATTTTAGGCTTGAGATTGGGTTTTATTCCCCATGAGGGTTTCCCACATGAAAATTGTGTTATGTATTTTATCTTGTATGTGCATTGAATGAATGAGCTCTATTATTTATGTTGCTTGATCGAGTTGATATATGTTGATTATTTAATAGTTTAAAAGGGTTGAAATTGAAATTAAAATATGTAAGATCACTAATTCACCCCCCTAGTGATTGTACTTATAAAAAAAATATCAAACAAGGAATGAAGGTGTTGGTAGAATGAAGATAAATCAAATTAGACAACCAAATGCCATGAGGTATGCAAGTTTAAGTGGTTAATGTTACACATGTAATAAATTTGGTGATATGGATAGAGAATGCAAGATACCTATTAGAAATTAATTTTTTTTGCAACTATGATGAAAATCATCAGTAAAAAGGTGTGAGTAAGGTTGAGTACTTCAATTGTCATGATGTGTGACATTTTGCAGAACATTGTCCATTTAAGGTAAGGCAAGTTGAGTTTTCTTCAATAAATGTTGAGTGTTATAGTTATTATTAAATAAGACACATTGAAATATTTTTTCCAAATTTGGTAAGACAAAATGAGCTTCTTGAAAAAAATATGTTGTGTTTCAACTATCAAAAGAGATGTCACATTGTTAGGTTCTACAAACAGAGGCCTATAAGTCAAAATAGGTTCAATCAGGCTCCTAGAGTGCAAGGAAGAAGGCAAGTCAACTCATGGAATCCAAAGGTGGTAAGTATGATTCATGATGAGACTACATGTCCAAGTAATCTATTTGATATGGGGGAGAATTCTACATAAGTTGAAGAGTGCCAAGGGCTCTCATTGTCTGCTTATGTTGAGAATGAAGAGACCAAGCTCAAGGAGAAGATAACAGTGTTGGTTGAGGCAATTTCTAAGGTATGTATGGATCCAAGTTAACATCTTATTGTTTCTAATCAAGTATTATTCAAAGTACATGAATTGTCTATTTTTAGTGATGAGCTTACAAGGTTGATTCTTCAAATGAAAATGTATGTCAAGATTTTATAGTTGCTCCATGTGTTGTCAATCCAATCATAGAAAATAAGGAGAATGTTATAGTGGATGAGAATTTTAATTATCTTACGACTATGAATAATAATAATAATAATAATAATAATAATAATAATAATAATAATAATCATCATCATCATCATCATCATATGACTAAGGAGGAGAAGGAATATGAGGAGTGGTGAGCAACTCATGGTTTCACACTGTTCTAGGACATTATCAAATAGAGTGTCTCTACCTATGATTTTTGGGAGACATATTTATTATGGAGAAGAAAATTTTTGTGATCAATATCATAATACCACTCTATAAAAATACTTGTGTTTATATTAGAAGGTCATTGGTTAATGAGGAGTAACAAGTTTATCAGTTTACTCTAGAAGGTTGTGAAGGAGATATAGTATAGAGTTAGAATGGGTGTTTTCAGGTGGCTTAATGAGATTGATGGAATATAAAGAAGATTTTAGTTCTCATAAAGGTATATGCACTTATTTTTTATGTGCTCTAGCTATTTTTATGGTCTGAATGTGTGTTAAGGTCAAATTGGAGATTTTTGTTTGCTCTTGGGTTTCCCAGTTTGTGCTTAAGAGTATGTAGGTCCTAAATTAGGTTATAGGAAGTCTATGTTCCCAAATGTATGGAGGCTCAAATTTTAGTCCAAAATTGTGTCATGGGTGTATCTAGTTGTTAAAGAATTTTTATAGGTGTATGTTTCACTGAAAGAGGTTTGTTGACTCTATTTGTTTTAAGATTCTAAGATTTTGGGTTTTTCTATAAACATAGTTTTACTTGTGAATTGTGGTCTAAATTTTCTTAATATATTTAATGGGCCAAATGTGTTGTCAAATAAATATTCATGTATATTTTAATGTGTATGGTTCTCAATTTTTTCAAGTTTTTATCAAATTGGAAGCCTAATTAAATAGTAGGTTTGTGAAGGAATTATGTTGTATAAGATGAGCTAGGTGCTTAAAATTGGTGTGATTAAAAGTGAATATGATAGTCCTCTAGTTATGAAGTTTTATGTCCTAAATATGTATCTATTAAAATTTGTGGGCTATACAAGCTCCAGGTAGGGCTACGAGGAGTCTAGAGAGGCCTAGTATGAAGATTTGATGTTTTTACTCAATGTTTTCAAAAGAGTAAAGTATGTATGTTTTAATGAAATTTTATAGGTTATTTTATAGGATGTTTTATTTTTGGTGAGTGGCATGAATTACTATGGTGGTCCTTGTGATAAACTCATATATAACTCTAGTAAGCCTATATGGTGATTCTTCATGGTATATGGAGATCCGAAGATGATCAAGTGATGTAATTACTTAGAGATCTAGGGGGAGTCCCTCTAAAATGTTTCATGAATATTTCTATTAGATTTCAATGCATGGTTGATAATTACAAGGTGGTATACATAGAGTTAGGGGGAGCTTAGGTAACATAGAGTTGAATGAAGTTTTTTGACAACAATGAAGAATGGGGAGATTATTTAGAAGTTTTTAATGATGTCATGGTGATGTTATGGAGGTGTCATGATGAGTGGATGAAGTAATTTGATAGCCTGAGTGATAATGACAAAGTCTGATATGTGCTTGTTCTAGTGTGCTTGAAGGAGGCTTAGTTGATCTTTAGTTTTGGCATGGCTAGAGATGTTTAGGGATGAGTATTGAGCTTGTGAAAGGGACCCTATAAAAGGTTTTATATTACTTTAGTTCTTGTGTGCATAAGTGGATTTCATCTAGTTGATCATTATTTTTATCTAGACTTTTTGGGTCTAGTGACAAAAAATATGAGTAGATAGTTTGTTGACATCACCATTGCCATATATGGATGATTCAATGGGAGTTGGTCATATGTTTGTGATCACATTAGTCCCTATTTTTTATGCACTAAATATCATGTCATGCACCTTAATTTCAATCAAAAATATGTGGGTGCAAAGTTGGGTTCTCAGGCATTTTTGACAGTGTTTTCTATGTTCAAATAGAGTTGAGTAAGCATGTTGATGATGTCAACATTTGCATGCATGGAGGTTTTAGAATAAAATGGTCACATATGTTTATTTATCATTGTTCCTAATTCTTATTGACTAAATCTTAGGTCATGCACCTAATTTCAAAAAAAAAAATATGCAAGTGCAAAGATGGGCTCCTAGATAGTTTGATAGCGTTTTCCCATTATTAGCCAAATTTGCATGAGGCAAGAAAGAGCCAAGTAATAAGTTTGGTTATGGAATATCTCACACATGTGGATATTTAAAACAAAATAATCATATGGGTTTTTTTAGTTTTTATCCTAGTTATTTTACACTAATTTTTAGGTTATGTGACAAAGGGTGGCAAAAGATATGCATGTTCAAAGTTGGCCTTCTAGATAAGTTTTTGACATAGTTTGATCTGTGGTAGAAAAATATATGTTAGAATATTAATGTCATTATATCTCACATGTTTAAGGTTTATAGGAACAATTTCTCACATGGTTGGATTATCCTATGTGAGGAGATCATATGGTCCAAATTTGAGATCATGCAAGTGAGAGGTAAAAGTTATTGAGGTTCAAATTTAGATTCTCAAAAAAATAACAATGGTCCCCATACTTAGTCATTTTTGCATGAGTTAAATATCAGGACCAAATGAAGATCAAACATTTCATGATTTATTGTATAGTTTTGATCTAATGGTGCATGTTGAGTGAGATGGTAAGAAGTGCATTATGTTTAATAGTAAAGTTCTCAGAAGGCATGTGATGGTGCTAAGTGGTATGATCATAGGGGTTCTAAGAAAGATCAAATATTGAGCACTTCCTGATAAAGACCTAACTAATCCATAGAGATCAATGGATTGAATTTAGTCAAAGTTTATAGATTACATGAGATGAGGTCAACTTTTTGAGGTTTAACTGTGACCATTTACATTTGAATATTTGAATTTAACAAAGGGAAAAAATAGTATGTGGTTTTTAGATCATATCTTTTGATCCAAGATGAATTTTCTCATGGTGTAAAATGAAAATTGGTAGATTATTCCAAGGTACATCTAGAAATATAAATTTGAAGGTTTGAATTTATATATAGACAAAGTGTTTTAGATCCAAAAATGATTGTGTTAGATTTTGTTTTACAAGTAACTAGAGAAGGGTAATTGAGCTCATTCTGATATTATTTTGATATTTAATGATGAATTATCTATTGGAGCATGCTGTGGAATCCATGAGGATTATTTGTGTGAATCATAAAGGTTTGATCAATTGTGTATAGTATGAATAAAAGTTTATAAGTTGACTATGTATCCATTCTTGGTGATTGTGTATACAAAGAGTTGTTTGAGCAAATTATGCTTAAGAAAGAGGGTACTATGATGGTTGTTAGAACTTAAAGAGGACCTATAGATCATTTTTAATGGGTTCATTCATTTTGAAGTGTTCTTGTGTTCTTATTTTTCTCAAAGAAGTATAAAAAATGTGAATGGGTCTCTATAGGACCTAAAAGTGAATTAAGATTATTTGAAAGTGGATTTTGCTTAAGTGTGACACATGTAAGATGCCTTAAGGGTGAAGGAATGTATTGTGGTTGAACAATAGTTTTATAATTAATGATATATCTATATATAGTGAAATCAAATATGATAATTTCTATATTTTTAGAAGACTTGTGAGTGAGACTTGTGCAAGGTGTTTGTGATAGTTGTGGAGTGAATGAGAGGTAGAGTGCCTAGTTGATGAGTTAATAAGTAGAGAAAATTAAGGACTATGTGTATGACTTATAGGTCATATTTATAATGTCCAAATAGTTATCTTGTAGTTTGAGGATATATGAAGAGGTTTAATTGTGTATATGAGGATAGTTTGAGTGAAGAAGGAGAGAGATTGTGGCATGCCTATGTGAGAGGCATATATGAGATAGAGAGAGTGTTTGTGTAGGGGTTAGATAAATAGAGATACATCATCAAGTGTTGAATACATATTTACTAAGGTGGAAGTGTTCAAAGGAGGGTCTAAAGGAGTTGATCTTTCTTAGGGGAAGTTGTTCCTTGTGAAATAGATGTTTCACTAAGGACCTTTGGTTAAGAGGACATGATCAAGGTTTGGTGATCTAAAGGAGTTGACCAGTATCTTGTTTGTAATTTATTATAGTATAGTATTCCATGTTTTGTAAAATTGTGAGTGGATTTTATTCCCCCTAAGGGTTTCCCACATGATCTATGTGTTATGTGTTTGATCTTTTGTATATATTGAATGAATGAGCTCTCTTGTTAATTTGTTTAATCAAGTTGATATATGTTGATTAGTTAATAGTTTAAAGGATTGAAATTGAAATTAAAATATCTAGGCTCACTGATTCACCCCTTAGTGATTTTACCTCTAACATATTTGTTTATAAATAATTTTATGGAAATTTATTTTCTTAATGTCAAATTCATGTTAGCTTGTTTATTTTATATATTTTAGTGGATCATTTCTTCTTATTATCAATCTTTGTTACATTAAATATTAGACATCTTAACTAAAGATGCTTATTAGATATTATTCATGATCACATTTACATTCTTGCAAATTTTGGTGACACCTTCTCTTCTTATTTCTTTCTTAAATTATTATAATTTTATATTAAGGGGAATTATTATGTAATTTCAACTCCCTTCCTTATTGGTAGATTTTTTTTCCACTTTTATAACCCCAAATTAAACTTAAGAGAGATTGTTGTATAATTAATATTATTTGGGTGCTTTAAGTTAGTTTAGGTTTAATCTAAGAGTTATTTATGTATGACTTTATTATATCTATATATGTAATTTATCTTAAATTTTATGAGGTGTTAGTCACCTTTATTTTCCACTCGTTGGATTTAGGAGTTACCTTTCCTAGTAATTCCTCTCCCCAGATGAAACCCACATCCTCTTAACTTGTAAGAGGATTAGGACACTTGGGCCACACATGAAGTTTTTTCATGTAACTAATTTTTTTTTATCATATCTCTATTTAAAAATATCTCATCTCTCATTCATCTCAACACAACACAACATAATCTAGTCTCTTCTTGAATTGCTCTTTCATTCTTGTGATACTCTCTTGGATTAACGCCATTCTAATCCTTTTTTTCCTAGATTCTAATTGCTATATACTTGGAGATTTATTGTTGTAAAGATTATAATAATATTTTGGGGTTTTTATCCATTTAATAATTTGCCCACTTGTCAAATCTCTTGTCTCATATTTTATGGTTTATTAACTTTTCAAGATAACATTGTTCCTTTAAACATTTTCATTACTTATTTTCAACATTTATCTTTATATATTTGGAAATAATTATATTATAGTATCAAATCCCTATGATTTCTAATGTTGGTTCTTGAGAAATTTATAGATTTAGAGGTGAAAAAGAAGTTTTTTTTAATCTCCTAACATTATATTTTTTCTCATTAAATGATTTTAAATGGGTTTATTTCAGATTTGGAATAATAATCATCTTTCAATAGCATGCTAGTTTTAATCAAGATTAGCAAAAAAAATATTAATTCTAGTTTTTTCCTACATAAGGTGGTAAAATTTATAAGCATTGTTTTACATTATTTGCCTTTGTGTGGTATTCAATACGTCCTTACACATAATTGATTATTGTGCATATTGTGTTGGTTGTATTCTCATTTATTTAAAACTTTTGAAATGATTTAATATAACCATTATTTTTTAGCATAACACTATTTATCATTTTGATGCTTTGTTACATATTTTAATGCACCTTTTTTTCATCTAGCATATTATTCAAACTACTACATTTTTATTTATAATACAAATATATATGTAGCATAATTTTAATACTTTATATGAGGTGTTTTTCAATTTTTATCCACCTCTACATTTTACCTCTAAAAGTGATGCTTCATTCTAAACCTTTTCTTTGTTTTTTTGGTTATCCCATCCTTTTATGCCATATTTTTATGTCTTCAATTTATTTTTTGAAGATTTTCAAACTTTTTTATTGGTTTGTATCCTTTGTAATATTTGGTATTTCATCTTTTATGATAATAGTATTAGGCAAAGTTAAGGAATATTATTTGTGTCTGGTATTATTCAGCTCTATTCTACAACTTATTCTAAAGATTTGACTTTTTATGTCACTTCATTTTATTTTTTTCCATTTTTTTCATTATATTTCACCTTTCTTATCTCTGTTTACATAACATTATTTTACCTTTTACTATTTTTTTTAATAGTTCATCATTGTTCCTTTGGCACTTATCCATGAAAATCATTTATTCATGTTTCTCTTCCTATGCACCATTCCAATATCCTCTTCGATTTAGAAATAATTATTATCCTAACCATAAATTTTTTATTACTACACCTTCTCTCTTGTATTATAATGCTTTAGGGTATCTTATAAGAACATTTTAGTAAAAACATATTTTTACGCCCAAAAAAATTATTGAATAATATTGTGCCTTCAAAAGTTTTTCTCAAGCATAACATTGCATATTTTTTATATAATTTTATTTTTTAAAAAAATGGGGTGCTTCACTTTTAAGCTTAGTTAATTAAAGCACAATTAAATCTTTTCTTGATATTGTTTATGCCTTTATGCTTTGATAATGACAAGTGGTATGTTTTAATGCAATTATTATTATTTTTTATATATTTTTAAATGAATCTTCCTTGATTATTCTCATAGTTCTTTTTTTGGCATATAAAATATTTAAATTAGCATAAAGCATAATTGACTCATAGTGATCTATCTTTCCCTTGCACAAGTTTATTTATTTATTTCTCTTAAAGCGTCTTTGCCAATATTCATGATTTCTATGAAAATTATTTATTCATGTTTCTCTTCCTATGCGCTAGTCCAACATCCTCTACTAGTTATCAAGCATTATTCTCCTAATTATGATTTTTTTATTATTACACCTCTCTTTTATTATAATACTTTAAGCTATTTTATCATAGAGTTTTAATAAAAAAATATTTTTACACCCAAAAAAAACATTTCATAACATTATATCTTCAAAAATTATTCTCAAACATAAAATGTCACCTTTTTTATATAATGTTATCTAAAAAAAATGGGGTGATTCACTTTTACGCTTAGTTAATTAAAGCAACATTAAAGCTTTTATTGATATTATTTATGCTTTTATACTCTCATAGTGATAAGTGGTAAGTTTTAGTGCATTTATTATTACCATTTTATATATTTTTAAATGCATCTTCCTTGATTCTTGTCATTGTTTTTTAAATGCATAACACATATTTATTTTAGCATAAATCATAATTGACTCATAATGCTTTATCATTCCCTTGCATGATTTTTTTTAATTTCTCTCTCGTAAAGCATCTTTGCTAATATTCATGCTTTCTTTATTTTGTTTCATTTAAACATATAATTACGTAATATGGTATCGTAAATGATTTGAATAAGTTTAATAATAAATATTTTCAATCCATGCAAAATTAATTTTTATATTTCAATTTCAAATTAAAAAAGTCAAAAAGTTTTTCTCCCATGTGAAATGAAAGTTTTTTTTTTGGTTATTTATCACATGGTGTTAAATCAATTCAATATTTATAAATGTATAAAGCTTTATATTTTAATTAAAGTATATCTAATAAGCACTTTAATTTTTTATTTTTAAATTTGTCAAGATAATTTGATAGGCATTTTTATATTTTAGTAAACAATTTTATGCTTTGATGTGGAATTACATTTATAAGTTCATTTTACTTTAACAATTTTAATAAAATATTTTGATAAGTATTTTTAATTTATTTAATAATTATTTAGTCATTTTTTACAATTTAATTTGCATTATATTTGTTAATGGAATTTAAATTAGCCATTTTCTTAATCTTTTAAGAAGTTTATGCAAATAATTGTTTTTAAAAATGATGGGATAGTTGCTTTTAAACATGAAATCCAATATTAAAATTTGATTATTAATGTTCTCCAAAACTCCTTCAATGAACATATGGAAAACATAAAATCTTATTTTGATGTTTTAAATACTAAATTATAATCTATTTCACATGATAATATCTCTCTTAATAAATTTTACTATGTTTCAAAATCAACTTGCATTCCTTTGAACACTCCTACTAACCCCAATTTATGCATTATGAACTCTATGGGATGTTCATGTGGGCATGGTAAGTATGAAGTTGGTATTCTAGAACCTATTTTGTTTCATTCTAATAAAAATTTTAATGGTCTTGGTTTAAATGATTCAACTACTTCTATTACAAATTCAAAATTGTATTATCCTTCTCACCAAATGACTTATAATGTGACTTTTTTTTATTATAATACTTAGAATGTTCATGCTTTGGTTAAATAAATCATATGTGCATTGTGAAAAACATAGAAATCATATCTCTAAATATTAAAAATTACATTCATGTAAATCTTGTGCTAAATCCACTCATGACATTTTATATTTTTGTAAAATGACTAAATATCCTACATCTAAGGTTATCACTATCTATATTCCTAAAAATTATAGATATTATAGAGATTTTGATGTGTATTCATGTGATGCTTATTTGATTGATTCATGGTGAATATATTTTGTAAGTGACACATCTTATTTGTCTCCCTTTTGATAAACTCAAACTTTATATCCATTTATTGATTTTTGTTGTAAAGGAAATATGCTTTGTTAGAGCTCATTTTAACTTTATTTTTATGTAAGATTTCACAATTTATGATGGAAGTTGTTTTTAACTCAATTTATCTTTATTATATTTTATTTTAGTACATTATTTATATGTAGATTATTTTATGGTATTTTTTTTTACTTAACATGTAATATTGATGTTAGCTTGTTTATTTTTCAAGTTTTAGTAGATCATTTCTCCTTCTTATTAGTCTTTGTTCCATTATGTATTAACTATCTTATCTAAAGATGATTATTGGAGATTATTGATAATAACACCTTCATTCTTGTGATTTTTGATAACACCTTTTCTTCTTCTTTATTTCTCAAACTATTATAATTTTAACTCCCTTCCTTATTTGCAAAAGGTTTTCTCCACTTTTATAACCCCAATTTAAGCTCAATGGGGAATGTAAGATTAATCTTATCTATATCCTTTAGTATATTTTAGGTTTATCTTAATTATTGTTTATATGTACATTTATTATATTTATATATTCAATTTATCCTATTTTTATGAGGTGTCACTCACCTCTCTTGTCCACTTGTTGGATTTAAGAGATACTTGCACAAGTAAATCCTCCCCACACATGAAACACACATCCTCTTCACATGTAATAGGATTAGGAAACTTGACACACACAATAATATTACTCATATAACTTATTTTTCTCTCCTATATATATTTAAAGAAATATCTTATCATATTATTCTCAACACAACACAACATAATATAGTCTCTTATTAATTTTCGGTTTCATTATTGTGATTCTCTCTTAGAGTAAGGCCATTAATCCCCTTCTATCTTAGATTCTATATTTTGAGTACTTATAGATTCATTGTTTCAAGGATTATAATAATAGTGCAGGGTTTTTCTCTATTCAAAAATTTCCCCA
This sequence comes from Torreya grandis, assembly GCA_037957365.1. Lineage (NCBI taxonomy): Eukaryota > Viridiplantae > Streptophyta > Pinopsida > Cupressales > Taxaceae > Torreya > Torreya grandis. Next base: position 1,429,684 of record JARHVA010002895.1, read on the forward strand.
CTTGTCAAATCTCCTGTCTTTATTTTTTTGGTTTGCTCACTTTTAAAGGTAATATTGTTCCTTTAATAAATTTTATTGCTTTTTTTCAACATTAATATTTTTATTTGGTATTAATTATATTACCATTCATGTCATGTAATATTTAATTTTAGTCTATCTTAGTATTCATTACCAATTATTTAAATTAAAGTGACTATATTTATCAAGCTATCAATTATAGTGTTAATGAGAGGGTGACATCCATCACCTCTTCTTAAATAGTTAACTTTCGATGTATCTTTAAAATATGGATAATGTTTAGCCATGACACTCAATTAAGTGATATTTTTTCATGATGTTTTCCTAGAGATTTTATATTACCTTTTTCCTTTTATTTTCATTTTCATACCTGTAGAGAGGATGTAGGATGTCATTTTATCTAGGCCTCTCTATGGTTTTTTTCCTTTAGAGTCTCAAGAATTACATAAGTATCACAAAATTTAAGTGTACCATATGTCATGATCCCATGAATTTTTGTAAAAAAGGGTTGAATTTGTTAGTTTTTTTTGGTTTGACTATTTTTTTTATCTTCGTGAATCAACATTTATCCAGTTATTACATCATCATTCCCTATACAAACACATAGTTTTCATACAAGGATTAGTAATGCAATATTTCAAGTGTCATTTTTTTGTATATTTTCCAACATTTAAATATAGGTAGTTATTAGAAATTTTGTGTTCTCTCTCTCTCTCTTGATTCTCTATGTGGCTTCAATTCTCTTCTTTTATTTTCTCTTTCTTATATGTTTTATGAGTTTGGGGATCCCCTCCTCTCTTCTCTCTATGATTATTTATTTTATGTTTTTTATAGGGTTCCCTTTCCTTCTCTTTTGCTTATGTGAGCCTATTTTTTTAGCTTCTTTCTTCCTATTTGTGTCAGATTGCACACCAATAGGAATTTATTTATAATATTAAAAAGACTATATATACAAACCCTCTTAAAAGAATTTCAATTAAAATTATCGTGAATAGATATTGTTTATTAAAATACATGCACACTCTAGAAAGATTAATTTCTACTCTTAAGGATTACATCAAACTATAGTTTGATTTTGTACAAAAAATAGTTTTATATGTAAATGTTCATGTAGTTGAATTAAAATTAAGGTGATAAAGTCAAGTTATTTCTTTCATATCTCTATTCATAGTACATTGGAGATATAATGGATTTCATTCCAACCATGTGGGACATGTGGATGTAATTCCATGAAGGGTTTCCTGAGCTAGCTAACCCTTTATTTCTCATTCATTTTGAATTATAGATATTTTTTGGTGAATTAGGTTAATAAAACAAGAAGAAAAAAATATGGCATTTTAATCATCAATTATGGTAGATGACTACATAACATTATATTACATCACTCTATCCACCTATCAAAAAATTTATAGATCTAGAAATTAAGTAAATTATTGATTCAATGATCAAGAAAACAAATTGACAATTAAAGTGATAAATATTTGGTAAACACATTAAATATATCATGGGAAAATCAATAATACATTGCAAATAGATAAATTTGTCCCTGTATAAAAATAATAAAATTTGTAGAATAGAAATATAGTTACTTTTATATTATTTATTGTTCAAGTCTTTGTTACGAAACTACAATGTCATAATCTATTCTTGTATTATGAAATGGATATTATGTTGATTATTTTTTGTTATTTTAGCTATACTATATGTGGCACTAGTTATAGCTATATTGGGATGCATGTTTAAATATGTACTTATTGATTTCATGGACTTATTATTGTAGTTGATAATGTTATTAATATATATTTAATAATAAATTTTTGATATTGTATGATTGATGTCCTTTCTAGTGGTTGTAGGCTCTATCTATAAGCTAGGTAGATGTTGGAGGTTGTACTCCTAGAACTGAATGAATTCTGAGCATGTCAAAAATGTTTGATAGGTATACTTATTGATTTTATTTTATCCTTTAAACACTTTGAGTGGTCTTATTATTATCGATTGTAGTCCTTATACTTATTATTGTTATTATACCTTATTTGATGTCATTATTTATCATTTTTTACCATTATTTTTTTATTATGTGTTTTTACAACTATAATCTTTAATCCTAACACTCAGCTCTATGCTATTTCTTTTGCATAAACTTATGATTCATTTTTGAATTCTTTTTTTGAACCTATTAACCTATACAAACATGCTACCTAGACCTACCCTTGACACCCTTAGAAACCTTGACACCCCACCCCCTTGGATTAAAACTTCACCCTACTTAATACCTTACACTAGGGTGGTGGCTTAACATTTTTATGACTTGTTATCATGGAATTAAACTTAATAATATATTTGGTTTAATTAGTTGTTTTTAAAAGTGGTGATAATCAAATTAGGTTTATAACATATTAGATTTAGTTTTAACACCATTTATTGTGATAGGTGGAATGGACGGTGGAAGGTTATACTATTGATCTATTTGATTAAGAATTAATACAAGATTAATCCCTAACCTACATTCTTATTGGTTGGAAATCGGATTAGCATCTGAGTTTTCTAGACATGCCACTAATGGAAAGGTTGGTAGGGGATTTGCCTTGGGATATCAAGGAGGATTTTTCTCTCTTCCCATTTAATGTAGAATTAAATATGGTATGGTAAAAATGGACAGAAGGAATAGGAGTTGGAAGATGGATAGAGGAGTTAGGAAGATGGAAGAATGGAGGACAAAATAGTGGAAAATCTTGGTTGGGTTTTAATGGTGACCGTGAGAAACTTGGGGAGACACATAAGTTGATTGAAAGGAATTTAGAGGTTTTTTATTTGACATGGATTCTTGGAGTTTTTGCATTATCAAGTGAGTTGTTTTGGTTTTCTAGTTTTAGTTGATGACTTTGTTAATTAGAAAATGATTCTAATAGGATGTGTATCCAACTGGAAGTCTTAATAATTTTGAATACATACATACATATAATATCCCTATAAAATTGATAATATATATATATATATCCCTATAAAATTGATATATATATATATATGCATACATTAAACATTTCAATTTAAATTTAAATTATCAAATGGATATATATGTAGGAATGAAGGGTTGTTCTAGTGTAAGTTAGTTTTGTTATCATCTCATCATGTATGAAACATATGTTTGTTTTAAAATCCTAAAGGGTTTATCAGTCTAAGATTAAATGGTGTTGTTATTCCTTTAAGCTTGATAGGGTGATTGAATCATTTTATTTTGGCATGGTTCATTATGTGTAAAATATGCTGGTGACTATGTTTTTATTCAAAGTGACTATGTTTTTCTGAATGACAGTTACATTAAATACAAATTTGATTGTGTTTATATTTAAATAGGGTGTCTACATTTTATAAAAATCATTATTTGTGTTCTATATAAATTTTGACTAGTTTTTTAATATAAAGATGATTGTGTTTTATTTTGAATAGCAACAAATTTTTTAATGGTGACTAATTATGTCAAATCCTAGACTATGTAACCTAATTTATGATTGCTCATTCAAACATTTATCTAAGACCATATGGTTTTCTCTTTGACTTTGTTACTATATTAAAGCTGTGATGTACATTTATATGTGTGTATGTTTATCTTGGCTTAAAGATTATTTTATTAGGGTTGTTAACAATTTGTATTGAATAAAATAAGCAGGTCATGGCCTTAACTTCGATTGGGTCTCTTAATATAGTGACTACATTATATGTCATAACCTTATTTGGCTATTTTTATTTGAATGATTGATATAAATATTGGAGACTAGGTTAAATATTGTGTTTCATCTATGTAAAACTATTAATCCAATTGTTTGGTCATTGTATTTTTTATTATCAATGTTCATTTTGATTCTGCAACTTATATATTGACCTAGAGTGTGGTATTCTTGTTAAACTAAGTTATGAATGCTTATTTTATGTCATGGGTTGATGGTGTTATGTATTTCACCAAATTGTTGAATTTGTACATGCATGCATGCATGTGTGTGTGTGTGTGTGTGTGTGTGTGTGTGTGTGTGTGTGTGTGTGTGTGTGTGTGTGTGTGTGTGTGTGTGTGTGTGTGTGTGTGTGTGTGTGTGTGTGTGTACGTGTGTGCGTGCGTGCGTGCGCGTGTATGTGTGTGATGAGATTGGGATGCATGAGTTGATTATGTATGCTTCACTATGGTCTTAAGTTTTGACCCTAATATTTTCCTTTGATTGGGTTAAGATTATTATTGGTTCAGTTTTTGATTAGATTGTTTCATTTTATGATTATATTATTTTTCTTTTATAGTTAAGTCATTTTCATCAATTATTTCATTCTTTTGTTTGAGGCCATGCTTTATCTGTGTGTGTGTGTGGGGGGGGGGGGGGGTGGTTGTGCATACTTGTGTATAAATCATGACATTAGGTTTCACTTGGGTTGGTTATTATGTTCAATCGTATGGTCATCAAGTCTTGTGATAAAGTGTTATCTTATTGATTAGGTCTGTTAATATCTTGATTACATGTTGACGGTTTTTGACTTACGTTGATTATATATGGAAATAACTTGGTTTTATGTGCTAGTTTTATCCCTTTTTTAAAGGTATTATTGTTTGGTCTATTGTGCAATTGATTCTGACTTGCCTCTAAATATACTCAAACCTATTTGGTCTAGACTTAAGTAATTTTGAGGAAGTTTGAAGGAGTTGTCTATTGTTTTATATTATTATTTTTAATCAAATATTTTAAATTAGCACTTTAATACTTGGTTATTATCTAGATTGTGTTGTTGTCTGGTTATCACTCCTAGACTAGACGTGAATAAGTAAATTAGTATATATTAGGGGTTTGGATGGTTAAGGCTAATTGTAACTTTGGACAAGGATCCAATAAAGTTCAACTCAAACGGGGGTAAACATTTATTAAGTACCAAATAAAACACCAATTACAAGTTTTTGTCCTGATCCACCAATTGGACCAACTTTTGATACATATTCATAGGGAGCATTCTCTGCTCAGTGATATTCCAGGATGTCCCATTCTCTGAGGCCCACTTGGCAAGAGAGTTCGCAACATCATTCCACTCATGGAGGATGTGTTGGAAGGAAATCAAGTTCAAAGACTGACTTAATTGCTTTATCTGCTAAATAATGGCATTTAAATTTCACTCTATCTTACCAAAATTACACTTGTTCAACAAATTAATCACTACTTGTGAATACGATTCACAAATAACATTGAAATGACCATGTATACAACAACTTTTCACTGCCTCCAGGATAGCCTCGACTTCCATCTGATTATTTGTATGACAACCTTTGTAAATGGAAAATAAGAATTGAATATTACCCGAGCTATCCCGCTCAATTCCTCTAATTCCAGCCACTCCTGGGTTCCCTCGAGAGGAACCATCTATATTTATTTTGATAAAACCATCTACAGGAGGCTTCCAATACCCAATTCTGTTGATAGGCCACACCTGTCGAGTCCTACCCTTCATCGAGCTACTGCTATCCATACCCGTTCTAGCCTTGAGCAAGTTTAAACCTAGGTGCGTCCAAACTCTCTCTGTTCTAGGATCACCTGCACTATCCATTGCGCCCCTAACAATGAGAGTTTCTTGAAGTGCATTGATTATTTTAAGCCACAACAGTCTTAGCTCCAGCTGCTAACCCCGAAAGATTCATCGATTCCTTTCAAGCCACAAGTGCCATAGAATGAAGGAGTGTCCCACCACCTAGGCATTCTATAATAGGGCATTTTTAACTAGCGCATCTCCCAACCAAGACCAAAAGTCATATAGAGAAGAGGCATGTCTGTAAGGGACATTCCATGCCCTCCACCATAGGTGCCAGACTTGATTAGCAAAAAAACATTGGAAGAAGAGATGAACTCCAGTCTCCTTGCTGTTATAACACAAAACACAGATAGATGGCCCCTAAAAACCCCTCTGCTGAAGGTTGTCCCAAGTAAGACATATATTGTGTGTGAGCAACCAAAGAAAAAAATTGCATTTAGGCCAAGCCAATCGATTCCAGATTTTCTTTCCCCACTGAAACTATCCTACTTCCACCGTTTGCTTAATCAAGGTCCTGTATCCTATAGCCACATAATATTGGCCTATTATATCTCCATTCCATGCAAGAGCATCATGCTCCTGTAGCGCACTACACCTTCTAGCATCAAGGATCTGGGATAATGCGCTCATTTCCTCCTCTGAACCTCCAAGCAGCCAATCAGAGGAATGTTTCCACCTGTATCCATTGATCGTTCCCATATTATAAGACTCCTTGTAATGCATCACAGTACTCCATCCGACAGCATGAAATGAATCCGCAAGAGAATACAGATGAGGGTGTGAATGTAGCAGAGGTGGCATACCATCCCAGGAGTCTTCCTAGAATAAGGCCTCTGATCCACTGTTGCACACCCAAAAAAGACCGTTTTCAAATAATTGCGCTCCAAGTTTGAGGGTACTCCAAATCATCGATCCTCTCCCCTCAAGAGGAATTCTGGCTATATCATGAAGATTGATGCCTAGAAAATATTTTACTGTCAAGATTCAGGCCCATAGGGTAGATTGGTTAGTCCACCAATGGCAGTAAAGTTTGGCCGCAAGAGCTTGGCTAGCCAAAATAGCCGAGCGTAGGCCCAGGCCACCTTCTTGCTTTGGACTGCACACCGTGTCCCAATTGATGAGACTCCACTTAGAATTCTTCAAATTGCCACTCCACAGAAACTTCCTAGATAGTGCATCATATTCTTTTAAAAAGTAGATAGGTGCACTCTGAACCATGCATCGGTATATAGGTAAAGCCTGAATAACTGATTGGAGAAAAATTACTCTACCTACAGTAGAAAGCCATCTATAAGTCCAATGGCTTACCTTCTATCTCAGTTTATCTAGAATAGTCTGCCAAAATAACCTGGGCTACCATCCCACCACAATGGGTACCCCTAAATAAACCACTGGTAGCATATGAATCTGGAAACGAAGTATGGTAGCAATTCTCCTCTGAATGGACTCAGGAGTATTAAAGAAGAAAATAGATGATTTTTGGTCATTAATCCGCTGCCCAAAAGCCACCAAATAATTATCCAACGTGACTCAGAAAGCTTTCGCTTCTCTTATCCATGCCTTACCTGCCAGGATAGTGTCATCAACGAATTGGAGATGGGACAAGGTGGCTGGCTCACCCTCCCATTTCCATCCCTGTATAACATTCTGAGAGACTCGACTCTTAAAGAGCTGCCCAAACCCCTCGGCCATGAGAATAAACAAATATGGAGAGAGTGGATCTCCTTGTCGGAGACCCTTGGAGGCTCCAAAAAGTTTCGTAGGCACCCCATTAACAAGAAAAGAAAAGGAAGGTGTAGTAACACAACTGGACACCCAACTAATCCAGTCTTGCTTGAAGCCAAAAGCCGTCAGAATTTTGTGTAAGAATCTCCAGCTAACTCTGTCATAGGCTTTTGCAAGGTCAAGCTTAATAAACATTGCTCTCTCTCTTGGGAAGTACTCATAGAGTGAATAGCTTCTGAAGCTATCACCACTCCATCTAAAATTTGTCTGCCTACCACAAAGCCTCCTTGTTCCTCTAAAATAAGAATGGGGAGGAGCCCTTTTAGCCTTTGCACTATAAGCTTAGTAATCACTTTATAGACCACATTGCACAGCATAATGGGCCTAAACATCTCTAGCTTATTCACCTGCTCCTTCTTCAAAATTAGCACCAAGAATGTAGCATTCAATGCTCTAAGCATTTCTTTGCTTGAATAGGATTCTTGTATTACACTCATCAAATCTTGCTTAATTATATCCTAGAAGTCTTGAAAAAAATCTGCTAGAAATCCATCTGGTCTAGGGGCTTTGCCTCTCTTCATGCTGAACAACGCTTCCTCCACTTCAGCCATCTCGATTGGGCACATAAGGCCTTCATTAATTCTGTCATCAACCAAGGACGGAATACAAGACAACACTGCATTTTCTGCCCTTTCATCCAGCAATGGTTCACTAGCAAAGAGTTCTGAGAAGTACCAGATAGCTTCTCTGCTAATATCTCGAGAGGAAGAGAGGTGTGTTCCATCCTGTGTAATAAGAGAGGTAATAAAATTTCCATTTCACCTTCCTTGTACAGATTTGTGAAAGAAGGCCATGTTATTATCTCCTTCTTAGAGCCAGTCATTGCATGCCTTCTATTTCTAATAGATCTCTTCTTGAAGCTCCCACTCAGCAAGTGCATTAGCTGCTCTAGATTCCTCTAGGTGGAGTTCCTCTGAAAAGCCATAGTCTCTTATTTGCCTAGTTATGCCATCCAACTAGTCTTGTGCTTTCTTCTTCATACACTGCAAATTCCCAAAACAATTTCTATTCTAGATCTGTAATTTCCTTTTAACATATTGTAGCTTTTTTAGAAAAGAGTACATGGCTGTTCCAAAAGCAGGACCTCCTTGTCTCCACCACTATCCTATGAGGTCATGAAGAGAAGGGTCCCATAGCCACATCAACTAAAATTTAAATGGAGGTTTTTTTGGACCACAAATTTGCCCAATGGAAAGTTTGAGAGGCCAGTGGTCCGATCCCATCCAATCCAAAATTTCACAAGTGAGATTGAAAGCACTAGAATGCCAACAGCAAGAAACTATAAATCTATCAAGGTGTTCAAAGATGGCCGCATTACCTATTCTTCGGTTGTTCCAAGTAAATAGCCCATTAGCAGGTTTCACATCCGAGATGCGAAGTGATGCAGCATTATGGCGAAGGCACTCCGAAGAGGGTCCTAAGCGATTTAGTCCCCCTCTCTTCTCCTCCAGGCTCATAACTGCATTGAAGTCACCAGCTACAATCCATGGTAAGAAAGGAAAACATTGATAGACGTAGCATATATGTGCCCAAATCTGTTGCTGCCCCTCAATATCACCAGGGGCATACACTGTGGTAACCAGGCACAACTCACCAGTTTCCAAAGAAGAGGCCGCCATTGACAAAGCAAAAATACTGGATAACCAATGTAGTGGAAAAATTTTCCTCTGGTCCCAGCCCATAGCTAGTCCTCCTGAACTACCTCGGGCTCCTACACATTGCCATTGCCCATTATGCCAAATATTTGGCATACACGCAAACAGGGAATCCACTGAAAGTTTGGTCTCCTGGACACAAAAAGTGCCTGGAGATTGATCCTACACCAATCTACGAATAGCTTTTTGCCTAGGTCAGCTATTCAAACCCCTTGCATTCCAAGATAAAACTATCATTGGGTGGATTGGGGGAAATGCTCCTCTAAGGTCTTGACAACCCCAGATTCCACCAATAAATCACCTGTAATTTTGAGTTTGTCTTGGTCTTTTCTTTGACCCACTTTAGGAGCAGCAGATGAAGTGGCCTTTTTGAATTGCTTTTGCAATAATCCAAGAGCCAATGCAGGGCTTTTGTCTTTTCTTCCTACCTCACCTTCCTTAACTAAATCTGCCCATCTAACTTCCTTCTCTTTCAACTCCGCATCTATAGGTTGTCCTTCTTTGAGTCTCGGGGACTCAGCTAGGGGTGCTTGATCCATCCTATCATGTCTAGCCATAAGCATTGAACATTGAATCTATTGTTCTACATCTTTTCCTAGGTCCTACATCGAAATGCCCTCTTCAATAACCATGTTATCAAGGGCCTCAAACTTGTTAAAACCCTGATCCATCTGCCTCTCCACATTTCCTTGCCTTTGCCCTTGGCTTCTAGCACGCTTACTTACTGGTATGAAGTCATCCATCCCACTACTAAAAAGGTCAACTAAACCCTACGCCACACTTCCAGTAGCTAGATTTTTCCCTTTACTCAACCTATCCGATTGGGTTTTTGCTCTATCATTTTGGCCTGCGCTTCTAAGCCCCTTGCCTACAACGGCTGAAGATGGCGCTGAAGATTTTGACATTGGTCCCTTATCTTTGGCAGCCTGGGGGCATTGTCGATGCAGATGGCCATAAACATGGCAAATTCTACATCTGAATGGAATGGATTCATAGTCAATCTATTGAATCCATGTTAGTGAGCCCATACAGATCTCTAATGAATCTAGGAGAGGCTTATTTAAATCCATGTCCACACAGACTCGAGCATAAGTAATGAATTTCTTATCCAAAGATTGATGGGCTATCATTGTTGGTGTTCCCAACATAGCCACTATCTATTTTAGGATGTCCTCCCTCTAGAATTCCAATGGTAGCCATGGAAGACACACCCAGACTGGAATGTACGCTAGCAATTCCTCAGCCGTATTAAACCCTACATGTCAGGGCTTGAGAAATAGACCTACTCTTTCATAGAAGTAAGGTCCTCCTTCAAAAATGTGGTTACAGTCTGTCATAGAGGAGAAACTCACCAGAAAGTAGTTGTTCCCTGCTAACATAATGTCAAAATCTCCATTGACTGCCCAGGAGTGCCTGATCCAGGCTTCCAGAGCTGCCTAAGGGATACGTATTCCCAAAAACTTACAAATCAAGGTATGTGATGAGAGGTATTCAATGTCTTCCTGAACTGTCTCCTACGGAATGACCAGCACTAGTCCGTCCTGCCTTCTCAGCAAACATCCATTGACTTTGTTCAATTTTACCCGCTCACTAGAATAAAATGTTGATTGCCCTACCCTTCTCTCCCCTTGTGACGCAGCATCAAGCCTGGGGCTTGCCGATGGGTCACCCTCATGCCCTCCTCCAAATGTAGCCATCATCAACCTATTATGGATCGATAAGGATCCAATAAAGTTAATTCAAATAATATCTAATGGATTAAATTTAATCCATTATATATCATTTGACACTTTGGGTCAATTGTCCCTACCTATGATCTATACTATAGATGAATTAATTATTCCCATCTCACCTCAGAATGATATAGTTTTATTCTTGTGTTCTTTTATAATCATGATTTCTCTTTTGGTTTGGAATCAAATTTGCTTATAATTCACTTCATGTTCCTGGTTACCATAACCACCATCTTACTGATGGTTGGGCTCATAGGGTTAGTTGGGTGGGTTTATCCTGATCAGTTCAATCATGTTTGACTCCATGTATTTGATGAATTTGCACATGAATAATGAAAGATGGTAATAATTTAATTGTTAATTAGATTTATTATTTAATATATATCTTGTTAGAATTAATCTTAGGTTAAGATAGTGTTCAATTACTTTGTATGAGGTTAAGATAGTTGTATAGTTGTTCAATTATTTAATATAATCATGTTGGCTACTAACTTGTGTTATGAATGGATTGTTGAATCAAAATGGAAATTGAATTTTGTATGAGGTAATTGATTAATGGTTGAAGGTGATATACTTTAGGTACATTATATTATTTAGTTATTAGTTTACCTTGAATTGATTTAACATTATTTTATAATGTTAATTATATTCAAGATAGAATTAATTTTGATATGCAATCAGTCCTTATATATATTTAGTATTAACACAAGAAAGTTAATTTATGAATATTATATTGGGATCTATTTATTTAGATACTTTATATTGATTTCTTAATCATATAATTCTCTTTGAGATAACATGATCTTGATTAAATTATATAGTCAAGTAGATATTAAATAGTTAATTTGGCTTATCATATTATGTATGCGGAAATTCCAATTAAATAGATACATATGGATCCATTAATCATTTCATAAATACATAAATTTCTAGTAGCTATCTCATAAGAAAAACAATCCAAGTCCTTCCTTCTAAATATGCATTTTAGACATACTTGGTTGTGTGCAAGGTATGTACTCTATATACATTTTATCTGAAAGCTATTACTCCAATTTATTAAGACATGTATGTCACATATGTGTAATCTAAGATTTAATGAGTTATTCTTGTATTATTTAATAAACAAAAAAGTCATTATCTAGATCTTATGATTTAATAACAAATATGCATAATATTTTTTCATAGATTAATCATATGATTAAGTAAAGGAACTTGAAGGAAATTGTAATAATGTTGTTCTTATAAAAAAATAGAACAAGATAAGCAAGTTATTTATCAACTCTACTCCATCTAATGATGCATAATTAGATGTCTAACACCTTCTTGCATGTTGATTTATATCACAATGGGATGTATATGTTTTACTTCCTTTTTGATAGCTAAGCTTGCCTTGGATTCCCAACAAAAAACATTGTAGGATTTTCTTAAGCAGAACATTATATTTGGGTTTCACTCAACTTGAAACCCAAATGAATTATGTTTTCTTGATGACGTTGAAACTTGTGATTGTTCATTATTATTGTGTATAACACTTAATGCCTTCTTCTAGTCTAGTTGAATTATAAGTTCATTTCTAACACAATGATTTATTCAGGCATTCAATTACTTATGTGATTATTTAATATTGTATGAAAAGAATGAATCCTTTCTTATTTAGTTATTTGAATTGGCTTCACTATTGATTAATTACACGAGTTTACTTCTCTAAAACAAATAGAAGATTAAGGTTTAATTGCTTAAATGACTTAGACTCCTTTGTTCATAATATCGCATTGGCTATGCTAATATAAATGGTTGTATGGTTTCATTTTCTTGATTTCTCATAGAATAATAATATTGATCCTAACTATATCATTACTCATTATTATAATTAATGGCATTCATGTGGATAATTAAATGATGTATGAATTAATTATACAAGTAGTGAGATGACCTTAAAGGCTATAAGGAATTTATGAATTTTTCTGGTAGCACTATGGAACCTTCTATTATAAATCTATTTTTTCGCTTTATTCAATAATTCATTATGTTTTATGAATTATTAGAATATGCATGTATTACTTTGAGTTTTGATTTCTTATTTGTTTACTTGTATGAATTATGTCTAAACCTAATGATTATGAACATACACTTTAATGTAAACTTATGATTAACCTAAATAATAACTTAGGGAATAGAGTTATCCTTCCCAATTAAATTAATCCTTTAACTTAACCATCTTCTAGTTGGAATAAAACCCACTAAGAAGAGTGAGGTATTTACCTAGAGTTAAGGACCTAGAAATGATCCTATGTAGAAGTATGAGTAACAACTATGGAACTCAGGTCCTATCTATGTATGTGTAAACTAATATGAACTAAACCCCATAAATTATTTAATATAATAACATGCTTCCCTTAACACATTGTTTATATGCTCACCTCTAGCTAATAACCTCAGTTCACCTCCTTTGATTCCAGTTGTGCATACATGAGTGCATTGAATGTTTGTCACTTGTGTCAACAAGCAAGCTAAGTGGGTTTAACATGCATCCAAAATTTACTATGATATATAGTTCCAAAAAGAAAATGGGGTCATTTCATCTAGTATCAGAATAGTTTTCTACTCTATGGAACTCTAGGAATGAGTATTTTTCTTAAAACTTTATAATCTATTGATTCATCACTTGTAAATTATCAAGATGGTCAGATTGAGATATAAAGAAGGAAACACCCATGGAAATAATTTTAATGTTAACCCATCTAAAGGTAGAGGTAGGGGACATGAAATGGGTCATCATGACCACATCCCCATTTACAACTAAGAAGAGTTGCTTATGAATAATGTTGATAGCATTGTAGAAGTACCTAATGTTGAAGTAGTTGGTGGGAATCTAATTGATAATAATAAGGATATATTTAGTGGAATATTGATATCCCTTGATACCTTGTAGGAAAGACTGATAACCAAGAACAAATATTGAATAATCTTGAATGGATATCCCAAGAGGAAGTACCCAGATTAGAAATGGGGTAAGTGGTAAGACCTATAATTCAAGAAATACCTTTTACCACTGTTGACCCAATCATCAAATAACTAAAGAAGCTTCTAACACCTAATTCTATAGGTAAGGATTTAGGTGATGTAGTCAATGCATAGATGTTGCACTTATAGAACTACTTCAACCTACATAATATGCCATCTAATGTGAAAGATAGAGTGGTATCCTATCAATAAGTAGGACTTGCAACTTTATGGTTGAATTACCTTTGTGATATTAAAGGATATGATATTTTGAAACTATCCTAGTCTTCATTTGAGACTTAGTTTCATAAGAGATACTTTAATGAAAACTATAATGAGAAAAAATCACCAATTTTTAGCTATTGAAGAAAGAGAACATGTTTGTTATTGAGTATGAGAATAAGTTTCTAAATTTATTGCATCATGTGAAATATAAGCATGATGAAGAAACCAAGATTACTAAGTTAAAACATGGGATTAAGGAAATACTAATTCATGATGTTAACATCACAAACCCAAGGAATTTGGTTGTAGTAATTGAATTGGCTTATAGGGTTGAGCAAAAAGAAAAATCTCACCAAAAATCAAGACAAGAATTCAAGTTAAAAAGGTAGTAGTCTAAAGCAAAGAACCTTTATCCAGTGGATATGAACTTTAAAAAATCTAATCATAACCATATATTTTTAGGAGGTAATAAAAATTTCATCAATTTTTCTAATTAAAATAGGAATTTCAAGTCCCATGGATCTTCTAAATTTGGTTCTGACAATAAGTAACATCAAAATAGCTAATGTGGACTTATCATGGATGGTAATACTATTTTAGTGGCATCTTCTAGACCAATTTTTTGTTGGGAATGTGGTGACAACCAATATAAAAAGGACTATCCTCAAATAAAATTAAGTCAAGCAGTGAATCATAGAGTATATGTTGTTGTTGATAATCATAATGCTAACTTGTAAGCCACTCTAATTAAAATTTGAGGTATAATTAATGGTTTTTCTTTGATTATCTTGATTGATTATGGTATAATAGATTGATTTATTTCTCCTTTTGCTACTAATCAATGTAATACTAAACCCATCTTGATAAGATAAGATTCATAAGTTGAGTTTAGTACTAACAAGAAAGTGCTTTTCTTGAGTGTTTGGAACAAGAAGAATTAGAGCTTGGTGTTTTCAAGACTAAGGTGAATATTTTTCTAATGCCTTTAGGGTCTTATGATCTCATCTTGGGGATGGATTTAATACATTAACAACAATACATTCTTGAGTTCATGGGAAAAATATGTAATGCACTAACAACCTTGGCTAAATTATCAAATTACAAGGCATGTAATGGTTCACAAGATGTAAAAAACTTTCATTCTTACAGCTAAAAAAAGATGTTAGGAAGGACTGTAAGCTTTATGTAGTCCAACTATAAGAAATATTCAATTAAAAAGAGTTGGTACACATAGATATTCTTATTTTGAGGTAGTTTATGGATGTCTTTCCCTAGAAGCTACTTAGTTTACTACCCAAGTGATAATTTGAATTCTCTATTGGTAGCATACCTAGATCTACCCCTACTTATAGATCACCTTACCACATGAATGTGGTTGATATTCAAGAGTTGAAAGTTTAGCTATAAAAATTTTGGACAATAGAAGCATCTAACCTAGTATGTATCCTTGGGGTGATCTAGTGGCCTTTACGAAGAATCATGGTACAATAAGGCTTTGTATTAATTACCACATGCTAAACAAGGTGAAAATAAAAAACCACTATCCTTTACCTAGGATTGATGAATTATTTGACCAAATTAAGGGTGTTATAATCTTATCTAAGATTAAATTGAGATTAGTCTACTATTGACTATGAATCAAGGAACATGACATACATAAAACTACTTTTAGAACTTGTTATGGACACTACGAGTTCATAGTTTTGCCTTTTGGCTTAATAAATGTACCTTTAACTTTCATGAATATTATGAAAAGAATATTTAGAGACCTTTTGGATAAATTTGTGCTAGTTTTTATGGAAAATATTCTTATTTATTCCAAAAATGATGTTGATCATGATCAACACCTTTGTCTAGTCTTACAAAGACTAAGACAACATAAGTTATATGGAAAATTATCCAAATGTGCATTCTATGAGTCTAAAATTCATTACTTGGGACACATTATTCTAATGACCCCACTAAGATTAAAGATATTAAATATTGGGCTCCTCCTAGTTCATGAAGTTCATAGCTTCATAGGTTTTGCTAGTTATTACCGACATTTTGTTGAGAAATTTTTTAGTGTATCCTATCCCATCACTTCCTTGAAGTGCAAGGGTAAGAAGTTTATGTGGATCCCTTAGTGTGAGTAAGCTTTTAATAAGTTAAAAAGGCTACTTATAATATAACATTTTCTTATCATATCGGACCCAAATGGTAACTTTGAATTTTTGGCTAATGCTTCTTAAGAAGGCTATAGAGGCATCTTGACTCAAAAGGCAAAGTTGTGGACTATGAGTCACACAAATTTAAAGATAATGAAAATAAATATCCTATTCATGACATGGAGCTTACTTCCATTATTCATGCACTTAAATGATGGAAACATTTTCTACTAAGAAAGCCTTTTAAGGTGAAATCTGATCACCAAAGTCTTCATTATTTATTTTCTCAAGAAGATTTAAATGTATGTTAACATAAGTGGATGGAATTTTTGAGAAATTTTGACATGGACATATCATATATCAAAGGCAAGGAGAATAATGCAATTGATCCACTCAATAGATGCACATACCATGCTACCTTTTTAGTGTTACAAGGTAATTTTAGAAGTGTTATTTAGAATAGTAGCTTGTTGATGTATACAACCATGATGTAAGAGTAGGTTTGGTTGATGAGCCTTTAACAAGAGATTTATAGAATTTTCTATTGTAATAGATGGCCTGATAAGGAATAAATGCAAAATTTATGTTACTAATTTGGGTAACTTAATAAATTTAATACTTAAAAAAATGCATACAACACCTTATTATGATCATCTAGGGGTTAAAAAAATGATGCATGAGTTGAAAAATATTTATTTTTATCTTGGAATGAAACATGATGTCTTTGAATTTGTAGTCAAATACTTGAATGCCATCAAGTCAATGCTAAGCATTGCCATCCAAGAGGGCTGATGCACCCTTATGATATTTCAAGAGATAAATGGGTTATAGTCTTGCTTGATTTTATTGTGGGGATACAAAAATTATGCAACAAGCATGATAAAATCCTTGTGGTGATTGATAAAGCTACAAAAGTTGGTCACTCTATTGTTAGAAACTTAATAGATGATGCTTTTATTTTTTTAGAATGCTTTATGCAGGAAGTAGATAGACTTTATGGTATACCTAAAGTGATCATATCAGATCAAGACAAGTATTTACTTCATGGTTTTGGTGTAAATCAACTATAGCCTTTAGAATAAAGCTAAATTTTAGTTATTCATATCATCCAAAAATAGTTGGCCAAATGAAATAACTCAACCAAGTGTTTGAGGATATGTTGCAAATGTATGTAATGGATCAACAATTAAAATGGGAGGACTAACTCCATTTGGTTTAATTTGTATATAATAATTCTTACCACTCAAATATTAATATGGATCCGTTTGAAGACTTATATGGGCATAAGTGCATAACACCTCTTAGTAGGGATAGCTTGGAAAATAGAGATATCATAGGACCTTATTTGTTTCTAGAATATGATAGGTGGATGGAAAAATATCTATGCAAATCAAAAGAAAACCCCATGTGAATTCTAAATGGGAGACAAAGTTTATCTACATGTTAGATTGCAGAAAAGTTCTATTAAGTTTGGCAAGTCTTCCAAGTTTGTACCACATTTTATTAGGACTTTTGACATTGTTTAAAATATTATCTCTATTATTTATCAAATGACACTTCCTCCTCTATCAAGGATTCATAATGTTTTTCAAATTGCTTTGATAAGAAACTATATACCTGATCCATCTCATGTTTTGGATTGCACTCATTTACAAGTCATAAAAGAGGAAAAGATCCACTTGTAACAAGTTAGAATCTTGGACCATCATAGAGTTAAGCTCTATGATAGAGATATATAATATGTTTTGGTATAATGGGACCTACTAAGTAAAAGGAGCACTTCTTGGGAATTTTTTTATATTTTAAAGTAGCATTATGCATGGATTTTTGATTAAGTCACCAAGATGTCTCCCTTTCAAGAGGGGGAGGATGTTACAACCCCACAATTTCATAATCTATTCTATTATTATGACATTGATATCATGTTGATTATTGGATGTTATTTTGGCTAGATTATATGTGGCACTAGTTGTAATTGTGTTGGGTTGTGTGTTTAAATATGTAACTATTGATTTCATGGACTTATTACTATAGTTGATAATGTTATTAATCAATATTTAATTATAAATTTTTGATATGGTATGATTAATGTCCTTTTTGTGGTCATAGGTTCTATCTATGAGTTGGGTAGATATTGGAGTTGTACTTTTGAAACTGAATAAATTTTGAGCATGGCAGACATGTTTGATAGGTATACTTGTTGATTTTGTTTTGTCCTTTAGACACCTTGAGTGGTTGTTATGATTTTAGACTAAGATCCTTGTACTTATTATTATTGTTATATGTTATATGTTCTCTAATGTCATTATGTATTATTTTTAGCATTATTTTTCTCTTATGTGTTTTTGTGGCCATAGTCTCTTTTCCTTGTACTTAGTTCCATGTTATTCCTCCTGTGTAGACTTATGATTCATTTTTTTAATTCCTTCATTGACACTATTAGCCTATGTAGACATGCTACCTAGACCTACCCTTCACACCCCACCCCCTTAGATTAAACCATCACCCTAATTAATACCTTATACTAAGGTGGTGGCTTGTTATTTGTATGACTTGTTATTATGGCATTAACCTTGGCATTAAACTTGGTTTAATTGATTGTTTTTAAATGTGGTGATAATTGACTTAGGTTGATAACATATTATATTTGGTTTTAACACCATATATTATGATGGGTGACATGGACAATAGAAGGTTATATTATTGATCTCTTTGATTAATAATTAATACAAGGTTAATCCCTAACCTGCATTCTTATTGGTTGGATATTTGATTACCAATCAAGTTTTCTAGACATCCCATTAATGTCAAGGTTGGTGGGGTATTTGCCTTGGGATATAGAGGAGGGTTTTTCTCTCTTCCCATTTAATGTAGAAGTGCCAGTGAATGGGATAAATGGATAGAAGGAATGGGAGTTAGAAGATTAAAAAATAGAGCTAGGAAGATGGAAGAATGGAGGAGAAAATAATGGAAAAGCTCGAATAGTTATAATGTCAACCATGAAAAACATGGGGAGACATAGTAGTTGCTTAAAATGAATTTAGAGGTTTTTTATCTGACTTGGCTTCTTGGATTTTATGCATTAGAAAATAAGTTGTTTTGGTTTTATTTGTTGGTTATTGACTGTGTTAATTGAATAATGATGTTAAGAGGATGACTATACATATGGAAGTCTTAAGGCTTTTGGATGCATACACAGACCTATATAAAATCAATATATATCGATATACATATGTTTATCATTTTCATTTAAATTTGCAAATGGATATATATGTAGGAATGCAGAGTTGTTCTAGTGAATATTGGTTGTGTTATCATCTCTGCATGTATGGAACATCTATGTGTTTTAGAATTCCATAGGGTTTATTAGTCTAAGATTAAATTGTGTCATTATTCCTTTAAGCCTATTGGGGTACTTGTATCATTTTATTTCTGCATGGTTCATTATATGAAAAATATGTTGGTGATTGTATTTTTATGCAAAGTGACTATGTTGTTGTGAATGGTGGTTACATTAAATACAAGGGTGATTGTGTTTATATTTAAATAGGGTGATTGCATTTTACACAAAGCATTATATATGTTTTAAATAAATGTTGACTAGTTTTTTATATAAATATGACTATGTTTTAATGGTGATTGATTGTGTCCAATCCTAGACTTTGTAACCTAATCTATGTTTGGTGATTCAAACACTTATCTAAGACTGTATGGTTTTATCTTTGACTATGTTACTATATCAAATTTGTGATGTATATTTATATGCGTATATGTTTATCTTGGCTTAAAGCTTATTTGATTATGGTTTTTAACAATTTGTATTGAATAAAATAAGTGGGCCATGTCCTTAACTTCAATTGGGTCTCTTAATATAGTGACTATTTTCTATGTGTTAACCTTATTTGGCTATGTTTATTTGAAAAAATGGTAGTAATGTTAGAAACTAGGTTAAATCATGTGTTTCATCTATGTAAAACTATCAATCCATTTGTTTGGTCACTATGTTTTTATTAATGTTAATTTTGATTGTGTGGCTTATATATAGACCTAGACTATGGTATTCTTATTTGATTGAGTTATGAATTCCTTTCTTATGTCATGGGTCAATACACACACACACACACACACACACACACACACACACACACACACACACACACACACACACACACACACACACACACACACACACACACACACACACACACACACACACACACACACACACACACACACACACACACACACACACACACACACACACACACACACACACACACACACACACACACACACACACACACACACACACACACACACACACCCCTTATGGATTTGAGTCATATTTTGACTAAATCACTGTGTTGTCATGTTTGTGATGAGCCTAGGATGCATGAGTTGAATATGCATGCTTCATCATGGTTATAAGTTAGAAACCTGGTATTTTCCTTTGACTGGGTTATGATTATTATTGGTTTAGTTTATGATTAAATTATTTCATTTTATGATTAAATTATTTTTCTTTTATAGTTACATCATTTTCATCAATTTTGTTTTTTTATTTAAGGTTGTGGTATATATATGTATATCGTTGTGCATACCTATATATACATCATAATAGGTGGTTTCACTTGAGTTAGTTTTTATGTAAAATCATATATCCATTAGGTCTTGTGACAAAGTGTTATCTTGTTGATAAGGTCTATTAATATCTTGATTACATGGTGATTATTTATGGCTCGAGACAATTATGTATGGAAATGACATGGCTATATGTGCTAGTTTCATACTATTATTTTTAAAGGTATGATTGATTGGTCTATTGTGCAAATGATTCAAACTTGCCTTTAAATATACTTGACCCTATTTGGTCTAAAATTAAGTAATTTTGAGGAAGTCTGAAAGAGTTATCTATTGTTTTATATTATTATTTTTAATTAAATATTTTAAATTATCACTTCAATAATTGGTTGTTGTCTGGATTGTGTTATTCTTTGGTTATCACTCCTAGACTAGATGTGAATAAGTAAATGAGTATAGATTAGGGGTTTGGATGGTTAATTCTAATTGTGACTTTGGGCATGGATCTAATAAGGTTAACTCAAAGAATATATAATGGATTAAATTTAATCTATTATATTTCATTTGACAACCTAGGTCAATTGTCCCCACCTCCGATCTATACTATAGATGAATTAATTATTCTCATCTCACCTTAAAATGATATATTTATCTTCTTGTGTTCTTTTATATCTATGATATCTCTTTTGGTTTGGAATCTAATTTGCATATAATTCACTTCATGTTCCTAGTTATTGTAACCACCATGTTGTTGATGGTTGGGGTGGTGAGGGCCACTGATGGTTGGGCTCATAGGGATGGTTGGGTAGGTTTGTCCTAATCACTTCATCCATGTTTGACTCCATGAATTTGATTATTTCACACACATGTAATTAAATATATTAATAATTTAATTGTTGATTAGATTGATTATTTAATAAGTATCTTATTAGCATTAATGTTAGGTTAAGATAGTATTTAATTACTTAATATAGTTTTTAGTTTTGACAATAAACTAATTAGTATGAAATCCTTTTTATTAATAATGTTAGCTAATAAATTGTGTTGTGAATGGATTATTAAATCAAAATAGAAATTGAATATTATATGAGGTAATTGATTAGTCGCTGAAGGTGATATACATTAGGTACATTGTATTATTTAGTTATTGGTTTAAATTGCATCAATTCAACATTATTTTATAGTTTTAATTGTATCCAATCCATATTTATTTCTTATATGAAATCAATCCTTATACATATTCATTATTGATACAAGCAAGTTAATTTATGAATATTATCTTGGGATCTATTTATTTAGATGTTTGATATTAATTTGTTACTCATATAAATCTATTTAAGATATCATGATCTTGATTAAATTTTATAGTCAAGTAGAAGTTTAATAGTTAATTTGGATTATCATCTTATGTATGTGTCAATTCAAATTACATAGCTACCTATGGATCCCTTAATCATTTCACTAATACATAAATTTTTAGTAACTGGTCTATAAGAAAAAAAACTCAAGTCCTTCCTTCTAAATACGCATTTTAGATATACTTAATTACATGCAAGATATGTACTATGAATACATTTGATTTGAAATCTATTACTTCCATTTATTAGGACATGTATGTTGCATATGTGTAATCTAAGATTTAACAAGTTACTCTTGTATTACTTAATAAATGAAATATTCATTAACTAGATATCATGATTTAATAATAGACATGTATAATATTTTTTTCAAAGATTAATCATATGATTAAGTAAAGGAACTTGAAGGAAATTGTAATAATGTCATTATTATGAAAATATGGAAGATGATAATCAAGTTATCTATCAACTCTACTCCATCTGATGATGCATAATTAGATGTTTAACCCCTACTTACATGCTGATTTTTATCATGATAGGTTGAATATGTTTTACTTCGATTCTGATAGTTGAGCTTGCCCTGGCTGCCCAACAAAAAAAATTGTAGGAGTTCCTTGAATGGAACATTTTATTTGGGTTATAATCAAATTAAAACTTAGATTGATTATATCTTCTTGATGATGATGAAATATGTGATTGTTCATTATTGCTATTTAAAACACTTATTGCCTTCTTCTAGTCTAACTAAATTATAAGTTCATTCCTGACACAATGATTTATTTAGGAATTTATTTATCTATGTGATTATGGAATATTGTATGAAAATAATGAATCCTTTCTTATTTATTTATCTGAATTGGCTTCACTATTGAGTAATTACATGAGTTTACTTCTCTAAAATAAATAGAGGATTAAGGTTTAATTGCTTAAATGACATAGACTCCTTTGTTCATAATATTGCATTAGATATGCCAATCTAAATGGTTGTGTGATTTCATTTTTTAATGTCTCATAGAATAACAATGTTGATCCTAACTATATCATTATTCATTCTTCTGAGTAATGGCATCCATGTGGGTAAATAAATGATGTATGAATTAATTACATAAGTAGTGTGGTGACCTTAAAGACTATAAAGAATTTATGACTTCTATCACTATCACTATGGAACCTTGTGTTCTAAATCTATTTTTTATTTTTATTCAATAATTCATTCTATTGCACAAATGATTAGGTTATACATGTATTGATTTAATTTCTAGTTGTTGATTTGTTTACTTTTCTGAATTATGTCTAAACCTAATGATTAGGAACCTACACTTTAAGGTAAATTTATGATTAAACTAAATGATAACTTATGGAATAGAGCTATCCTTCCTGATTAAATGAATCCTTTAACTTAACGATCCATAAGTAGGACTGAAACCCACTAAGGAGAGTGAGGTATTTACCTAGGGTTAAGGACTTATAAATGGTCCTATGTAGAAATATGAGTTCCACCTATGACTTTTGGGTCCTATCCATGTATTTATACATTGATATATCCAAAACCCCATAAACAATCTAATACAATAACATGCTTCCCCATAACACTTTTTATATGCGTTTACCTCTAGCTAATTACCTTAGTTCACCTCCTTCGACTTCAGTTAAGCATACATGAGTTTATTGAATATTTATCGATTATATCAATAAGCAAGGTAAATAGGTCTAACATGCATCAAAAATTTACTCTGATATACAATTCAAAAAAATAATTGGGGTTGTTTTTGCCTTAGAATCCCAATAGTTTTTGTGGTTTGGTTAATTTTAGTCTTTACCCTTTTATTTTAGTGGTGTAGGTTTCTTAGCCATTGTATTATCCTATTTATTATTTTTTATGGTCATAATAAAGGTTTGAATGTTATTTTTTATTTTATATTTAGTGATCTCCCTTGCACATTCCTTTTCGATTATTATGCATAAGTAATTCACCATAGAGTCACAATTTTTTAATACATTTTGGTGAACCTGATATTATTACATCCAAGATGGGATTTATGTCCCTCATAATCAATAGGGTTTGTTATTTTAAATCATTTTAAATTATAATTTTATATTTGCATTCCCTTATTATATTCCTAGGGGTTATTTCCCTATTTTCTCATATCTTGTCTCTTTGCTTAGTTCATATTTTAACTTATTATTTATTTATTTATCTGATTACAATAAAACTTTGAATATTTAAATTATATAAAATATGTCTATATTACACATATCTAAGTTTAAATAGATGGTGATTATTTTATTAATTACACTTGTTATTTATATAAATGACCAAAAGGATAGGGTAATTAGCATTTTTATTTCTATTCTAGTTTGTAATAAAGTAAAATAATTTTAAATGTCTTAAAATGGATCTGTAGTCACTTAGATCAAGAGAATGATTATCATAACATGCTTGGATAGATATGGTAATGCTCAAATGCCTATAATTACTAGATTACTCTACTTCTTGGCATAAATTTCCTTTAATTTTTTTGGTCTATTATACTATAGGTCACTACACCTTCCTCTTAAGATGGTTCTTATGTGATTTTAAAGGTCTAGTCATGTGCATAAATTAAAATTTATTCTCATTTACCTTGAGATCCTAGCCCCATTTTTTACAGTTACTTTTCATACAAAATTAGGATATACAAGATGGATTAAACATCCCCAACAACCCCATTTTTTAATGACTAGATATATCCTTTGTTATAATTCTCTAAAAATGAACTGCACATAGGTCTTCCACTTATCTAAGTCTATGATTAATAATGATGTTCAAGAATGCACATAAATTGTGTCACTTTTAACATTTGAAAACATGTGATTATGACTTTCCAATATTATTTATACTTGGATTGGTGATTGTTCTTTTTAGAGGTTTTCATCTTTTAATGATTTAGGTAGTGACTCAAGGATACATATATGTATTCTTTAGTATGCCATCATAATTATAGATAAATTTCAATTTCATTATAGATAAGAATAGGATTTGGCTTAAGTGTGTGTGTGTGTGTGTGTATATATATATATATATATATATATATACACACACACACACACACACACACTTAAGCCAAATCCTATTCTTATCTATATATATATATATATATATATATATATATATATATATATATATATATATATATATATATATACAAATATTTGGGTAATTTCCCTCCATAACCAACATGTGAAACATGTGGGCCAACCCAAGGAAAGGGTTTGAATTTTAAAAATAAATGTTTGGATAACCTTGGATGCCTCCAACAAAGGCAAATGATTTTGAAAGTTTGAATCATCCATTATTTCAAGAATAGTCTAGGACATAGGAAATAAAGATATGGGATATGGTGATAGTATATTTAGGATAATAAATTATTTAGGCACAAACTAGGGATATCTTTCCTATGAATGATGGAAAATGAGGAAGAATAATCCCATAGGTAGATGAATGGGTAGAAGAGAATGTGATAATAATTTAATGGTATACACATAATTCATCTATGTTAAGGATTGGTCAAAACTAACATTTTTAGGTGTCTATATACCAAATTTTTGTGTCCATAAATGGCCATGTTTAGTCTTATATTGAATATAATAGATTAAATTAAAAATGTAAGAATTTTTTTACCTAAGGTAACCACATTTTATGTATTCAGGTATATCCTAAGTATTTAAATTTCTCCATGAAAAACTATAATGAAACATGCATAAATAAATGTCCACTCATAATAAAAAAATATGAAGTAATCTAGATGATTGAAATATTTAAAATTGAAAACTCAAGGAACAAATGCACCTATATGTATGTGAACTAAGATACCCTCTACATTCATTCGATAATGGGGTTATTATGCCCCCAAAAGATTATAGTTTTAAAACCATAGGTTGATAATATATATGCACTAACCCTCATTGAATATGGAGATGTGCTTATAAATTTTAGCTATGCAAAACCTAAACCACACTACTCATTACAATTTTCTAGGAATGGAACCCAAAAACAAGTTTCAATAAAAATATGGATCCATATACTAGGATCATAAGTAAATATGATAAGTATGTATGTCAATATAAGTATGAACCAACTACTATATGAGGAATTTAAATTCAATTCATTTCCCCTATATGCATCTAAGTATATGGAAAGATATTATTTATTATTCAATATATCCCATTCGATTACCTATACATTCTAAGTCATATAACCTATGCCATAATATCATATATTTTTCAACTATTACTCATAATATTTTGACATGTCTCACATATGCCTAACATTCACCCCCAAAATTAGTTTTAATTTGTGTCTATTTATTGTCAATTTGACCCAAAATTTTAGTTATATGTCTATGAAGGCTTGAATCTCTATGGAAACTCCAATGTGTATTTCTCCCTTTTGAGGTGAAGGATTTAGTCTATGAATAATTAATCTCAAAATAAAGGAGTTATAATCATAATGTTATATAGAAAAGATGTAATTATTTTAACTAATTTTAGATTTAGTGATCTAAATATGTAAAAACATTAAGTCTAATTCATATTTTATAATATATGTCTAAATTAAGAAAATATAAATGTAAAAATAAAGTGTAATTGAGTTTTAAAAAATATTATTTATGGAAATAAAATGAAAGATAGAGTACTTAGTGTGTTTAGGTTTTGTTCTAGTTTGTGATAGTGTATAGTCATGAAATAGGATCTACAAAGGCTTTGTGTTGACTTAGATTATGAATAAAATTGTGACACTCAATAGAAAGAGTTTGGTACTAATTAAACACCTATCTTATCTAGATATGTTTTCACTTTATCTAATTTATCTTGAATAATTTCATTGATATATGACATTTTTTATTTTTACACCTATGTCTGCAAGTGTCTCTTATGTATTTAGATATAATTAGATGAATGCAAATAAATTTTTTATCCTTATTCTTGCCTCAAAACTCTATCTTGCACTATTAAGACCAGTGTGACCTAGAAAAATGGGTTAGAAAGGATGGATTGACCTAACATAAACTACCTACAACTAAATCACTAAGCATTTCCTACATTCTAATACTCTAATGAGGGATCAAATAAAACATAGTTATCCCACCTATTAATGAGTGAAATCAATGTAATATAACATGATTTTAAATCTTGTGTATGGATTTTAACATTTGACAACCTATTAGTTTGACCTTTTAATAGTATTCAGACCTGGTTCAAGGCCTTCTCCTTTAATGGGTTACATATTTTTAATATCTAGGTTAGTTCCTCTTACTGTCTATATGTTTTCTAGTGGTAGATAGATGCTTTATAGATACATACCCCATAATAATAGGCTTAGAATTGATATATTTAGATCGTTTACTCTTTAGACAAATTCACTTTGAATAAAGATGTGAAATGTATAGGCTAACCCAAAGGAAGGATCCAAATCTGGTAAAATAGTTGTTAAATGGCATAAGTTGAGTATGACCAAGATAAATGGCTTCAGTAATTGGATATATCTAACTATTTATATAGTTGTCTATAAATTAGGAAACTATGATCTACAATAAGAGAAAATATATGTAAGTTGATAAACCATTCAATAAAAAACTATGGAAATTATATGTATTAGTAAAAAAAATTTAGAAGGTCATGCCCATCGATAAGTAAATCATTAGAATAAAGTGTGAGTAAGATTTAGTTGTATGTGTACAAGTTATTTATAATAAGGCTTAGTTAAAACTGACCTTTTCAAGTGTCTAATACTAATATGAGTGTCTATAATAAGTATGTAAACCATGTGCTAACATGATTATATTATGTCATCATATAAATATTATGTCATTAAAGCCTATATGAAACATGTATCATAAGGCACAAAAGTTTCATGTTGATTACATATAGTAATGAGGAAATAATAGGAATCACAATAATAATCATAAAATCACTAAGTAATAAGAAATACAAAATATGTTATAAAAACTTAAATATGTTATTAGACACTTGCTAATGTCAATATTGACCTACCTTCACCTTATATGACTTGTGCATACACATATGGCTCTTTGTACACCCTTCTCTTTTATCCACATGTTTTCTATGGGTTTGACATTTTATGTTTTCCATTAGTCATCTACAAGAATTATCTATTATGTGTCTAACCTATCATTATCATACTCATATTGTATCTAAATCATCATATTATTATTTTTACCTTTCATACAAGTTCATTAGACTCAGATACCTATGTAATTTAATAGGTGTCCAACTCTGATGGACATGTCCCCATTACAATAATAATTATATTTTAAATTCAAATTACCTTAAATGGGTCAACCTATACATTCACATGTTTGGGGCATAAAAAATTACAAATTTTTTTCATATAAATACAAAATGGGTATAATCTTGTTTCCATATCTATAATTATCAATAAATCTCTAATCAAGCATATTATTTCACTTACACATTCAAATGGACAACCTTAAACTTCCTAATTTAGAAATTACTCACAAGGACCAAGCCCTAGCCAAGTCTGAAGTATCTCAACCAAGTTATTTTTTTTGTTTTTCAAGTGTCAAAAGATAGATTATATGTTGCATTCATTAAAGGAGAACCATTACACACATACACCTAATGGAGAGAATTACATATGATATTACTTCCATATTAAGAGTTTTGAATATGTAAGTAGTGATTAGCCATTAATTAGGGATTGGTTGAGATCAACTCAACCCACTTATTTCCCCTTTTATAAACATAAATCTAGTGTTAAAAGTGGACCTAGGGTTTCAAAGATAAGGAGACAAGTTTCTAGATACTTTTCATATATCAAGTACCTAATATGACACACATAAACATATTATAAGTAGGCGTAGTAGCTTGTGCTAAAATAAAGAGGCACGGTCTACACATAAAAATCTCATAGAGGATAGATGTAATTGTGTGGCACAAGTTTTTATAGTCAAACAAGTTTTTCAATTTAATTATAAACACCTAGTTCTTTATCCTAGTGACTCATAGTCTACTTTTATCCCCCATTTTCACTTACATTCAGTCTTGAACCTCCACATACTAGTAACACTCTAAGTATCTAAATTCCCTAAGTCCTTTAGATTTATAGTAATTTTAATTATTCAAATCATATTAAAATTTAACATTTATATCATTTTTTTTATTTTAACACATTACAAATTTTGAATAATTCTTTATATTATTAGGTTCACTTAATAAAAAATAATATAAAACATATTGGTGAACCCACAATCTGTCTAGAATGTAGAAAACCCCTAGGTTTCCCTTACGATTTCATCCATCATTCTAGGGTCTCATATTTTTGTATTTAAATATGATTTTTTATTTTATCTCATTCACAAATTACACATGGATATTATGTATATACATAGTTTTTATTTTCTAACTCAAGATATGATTGTAATAAATACATGTCATGTTCATTTAATATTAAAAATATATAACAAATATATAATTCCATGAATCAAATATTGGTGTATTATTTTGAAGGTTGAAATTAATAATGAATAATATTTAGCCTTCCTTAACTCATATTTTTTTGATATTAAATTTTAATTTCTTCTTACTACCAATAAGTATCAAATGGAATGCATTATTCTTTTTGTTCCTCCTCCCTCAAAACCTCAAAGTTATTTCCCACTCCCATTATTAACCTTAGTCTTCTCTTAGATTATGTGGTTCATGTTGTCACCACATGAAGAGGTTAGGCACCCAACAAAGTGTGACAAAATAGAGGTAGTCAAAATGTTCCTCCTCTTCCCCTCCACCTCCCATAAGGCCATCTAATCAAACAAAAGGGTGAGATATAATTGATCAACTAAAAAATACCCATGTTAAGAATTATATTCTTTAAATAGGTAAACTATTTACGAGGACATCCTATATGAGGCATTGTGTGAGACAACTTTATCAAATGTTATATAACATACATACTTTTCATCCAATATGAATGCATTAAAGGATAGTGAATAATTTATATCCTTTTAAAAGGCTCAATTTCCCACCAAAATATAATAGATCAAAATTTAATATATTTCTCTCCATCTTAAATTAAAATTAAAGCATTTGATCATGTATTGATAGATAATGGATTAAGAAAAAATAAATTAAAAAATTGGTTATTAATATGTATACTATACTAAATTCATATCAAAGGATAAAATGGTTCGATAACATTCCACATCATGTACTTGGATCAATATCAATGGAAGTGATAGTAAGACCCAAGACATTGCCTGCTCTATTTTAAGTCATGCCTAATCATCTACATTAAAATTTTCCATTGGGTCAGCCTTGGATAAATTTTATAGAAAAAATACCATCTATATTACATAGGTATTTTAATTTCATTCATTATGTATATTTATATGAATTCCCCATATATAATGATCCATCTAAATATTGTAAAATGACACAACCTAATAATGAAAGTAATTCACAATCACATTTGTGCATCTATAGCACCTCTATCATAACCTATCCCAATGGAAAAAAATCACACATATTAGGTTGAGAATATATTAAGGTGAATTATAAAGATATATTTTCAAATGTATCAAAAAATAAGGAGACAATGAAACAATCACAAACTAATGCAAAATAGTAAAAATAAAAGATATCAGATCTTACCTTATTAGTCAATTTAGAGGATCCAAAATATCTATTTATATAATATAATTATAGTTATGATTATGATAATTAAATACTAGTGGATATAGATGAGTATTTTTCCCATCTAAAATTTACACATATTGATCCTATTGACTGCATATCTCATAACATGTGTACACCTATCAATTGGGAAGATTATTAGGGTAATTCACATAAAAATAATTATGAACACACTACAATAAATTGATTATATGTTTCTCCATCCAAAAAAAATCTCTTTAAAAATATTTCATCTCAAGTATGGGTTTATGAATAGTATACATCTGTAGTTAATGGTTTAAAAACTTTGCACAAGGTTAATAAGAATCCAAGTGAAAATTTAGGGGACATGTTTTGAAACAATTTAATTATGTTACCTCATATTAATCCTCTAAATAAATACATATATTATTTTTCCTATAATATAATTCATAGACATAATGTGCATACGTTTTAAATTTTAAAAATTATAATACATGATCTAAATGGTAGTGCTCACCTTACATCATATACATTTGATAATATTTATCCATGGTAGGTGATATTTATACCACCAAATATAGGGCTTACACATGGATTATTTTAGTTGACCATCACATAGTCCATTATGCATAAATTCTTGATGTTTGATTCACTGCCACTTTTCCTCTAATCTTATATTTTTGACATACATATTCTCTTGCATTAATTATTCTTGTATCCCTACTCTATTTTCAATTGTCCCTTTCCTTTTGATTTTTTATTCTAATCTAGGTACTCATATTATTTATATTATGATGATGCATATTATACAACAACCTCATACCAATGCACATTATTTTGCAACAAACTACTTTATCATACATGCATATTGCCCATCTATACTCATTATGGATTATATTGAGCTTACATGATCACATACATATATTATTATATAATATGACATGATCACTAGATAAATTCCTTCCTAGTGGGTCATTCCTACTCTTTTCTCCATATGCTCTCTTCAATTATAATATTAAGATTTCTTTATAAAATGGAGGCATATTTCTTGCCTTCTCTTCCTCCACATTTCCATGTTATTGTATTTAGTTCACATTATGCTTTGAAATGTGTTCTATATTATTCATATCTATACTATTATTCTATCTTGTATCCTTTCCACTTGGATTTCATTTATCCTATACACATGTTTAAAATATTTAAAAAATACAAAAAATATATAAAAATCTAAAAATTTAAAATCAAGACCTAAGCATGACAATTTTACTAATTTAAATTATTTGTTTTCCATTTATCACATTTATGGTATACTAGATATAGTTTTCCATATGCTCATGTATTTCATGGTGTATAAGATTTAGGTGTTATACATATAGGTTACACATGGTATGTGAATGCACAAATACCAAACATTCATATACCCAAGGGTCATGCGAATGTTAGGAGAATTTATTTCCATAGATTAAATTATTCTAGGTTATATCATTATATGAAATTTCCATTTATCATGTTGATATACAGTTATTTGTTACACATATCTTTATCTTTCTTATATTCTTTACAATGGTACATGTCATGGATATACTATTTTTATATGCTATGATGTTGAAATATATTGATGGTGTAAATTAGTTTGATTTGTTCTATGCTTAATTATTTCTATTATATTTCATATAGACTAATAATTTATTATACTTTATTTGTATTTTGATTTGGTGTGTGACATTGTTTGATTATGTGTATATATATGTATGCCTCTTTCATTGGGAACTTGCCTCATTATGTGACTTTATTTGATTGATTGTATCACTGTATGCCTCTCTTTTTTGTCCTTTGCCTTTGTTTATATTTTTTTATTGAATTTATAATCAAATGCTTCATTATTTGTCCCCATTCCCTCTTGTGTGACCCTTATTTTATTGAGTTTTTCATTGTATCTTTCTTTCTTTGGGTTGTTTATTTATTCTATGAATTTTTATTTATATGTCTCTTGACTTATTATTTGGAATTTTATTTTCCATTTTATGTTATTAGATTATGTTACATTAGTTATAATTATTTACTTATGTGATATTTAGTGCTACTGCATATGCTTTATTGTGTGTATGTCATGACCATGACATTATGCACTTATGAGTGGATAAATATAGGATTATCTACTATGTTTTTTGAGTTTGTGGTGTCATGATCCATATCACTCACCTTCCCTATTTGGTGTGGTGTCATGATCTATATCATTCACCTTCTTAAATAGTTTATTATTCAATTATTATATCAATGATAGTTTCTAATACATGCCTAATTTTTATATATATCTTGATATGACAAATGTATGCCTTACACTAAATGTCTTATATATGATTTGATGATATATTCATAATATGATGACACATTCTCTAGATTTTTTCACATTCTTGTAAATTATTACTTATTTATATATAACATGATGTGGTTAACTCTTTTATCTTGACATGAGTGAGTAACTTGGAAGCTACATTACCCATCTCAAAAGGGGATGAATATTAGTTAGGTTGTCATATTTATTTAAGCCTCAATATGTATATTCACACACACACACACACACCAAAAAAAGAGAGGATAGATTACATGATTTAAATATTTTAGATTGGTTCATATTATTAGTTTATTTTAGATTATGGGATATATGTTTGTATATTGGGACATATTTTTTGGGATATACATTACATTTTTACACTTTTTGTAGGAACATGAGTACAAGATTTCAATTATTTTTAGATTTAGGATAATATGATATATAGATGTTTAGTATTTTATATCATGTTATCACCAATTGGATCAGATTATCTGGCATGAAAATTCTTCATGCACACACTATTATATTTTACTATTTAAGAGTTTGACATTGATGTGACATTGATGGTACCAAATGTATCATATTGAATCTATAAATATATCTACAGTCATTGATTATCCCTAAATGAGTTTAGAATAGGCTCCTCCTTTCATATTAGGGCTCAATATTAGTTAAATTAGTATTATTTTGAGATTAAAAATCACTCAATGGTATAACATTACTCCATAGGTTTGGGGCATTGATTTTTAAAATCCATGGCTATTTCCTTTATTCACTTCTCCATTGGGACATGATCACCCCCAATTACCAAAGGATGTAGAAAGAAGCCCAAGTATTTATATGCTTGAATAATAAGCATAATTTATCCAATTATTCAATAGGAACATCATCTCTAATAGAATCATGGGAAAACATGGTTCGCCCACTTACAAGTGTATTATTTCCTTTCTCTTTAAATTTCAAAGTTTTATTTTCATTTCAAATTTCATTTCACATATGGACATTGATTTTTACATGTTCATTTTGTGTTTTCGTGGAGAAAACTATTGTTTAACACTTAAATGATCTAGGTCATATTATTATTAAACATATATTTTATTAAAGGGATATATAGAAATGAATGGCACAAGGGTGATAATTATATCTGTAATATGGAAATTAGATGCTAAACTCAAATATAGGCATATGCTAAATTCAAAAAATTTAGATAGTCTAAATATGTAAAGTACAAACTAAGCTATATATGAAAATGATAAAGAAGTAATATAATTAACTGATTATGATGTTGACATAGTGATGGATCTAGAACAGGTAGGAAGAAGGCTAAAAAATAATTTTGGAATACTCATCAAATTTTAGATCTAACACTTCTAGAGATATGGACACTAAAGTCAAGCTAGGATAGTTACATCGGCACTATTATTTGGGTTTGACACAACTATCCTATACATAATACCTAATGAAAAAGGGATTTTAATATCTAGATGATATTTGGTTTTATATCACCTTAAATTTGGTGTATTTAGATCTAGGTCATGGATTGTCACTCCTTGTGAAATGTAAAAATGTTAGTTCTCCATCTTCATAATGAACTTGGGCTAAAATGGGTTAGTGGACACATAATGTTGATCTAACCCCAATGAACCCATTATTAGTTGGCATTACCTACATAGATAATAATCTAGTAGGGGCCTAAGACTCATGTAGTTCTCCCTTATGTAATGGCTTTTGTGTGAATCAATGGAAAGGAAGTACAATAGTGACCTAGATTGTAACTTAGAAAATTTGGCATTGGGATGCTCCTTTACTAATTCATACCTATATATGTTTTATACATATGGTTGGTATTTAAATTAAGATTTATTCAATTAAATGTTTCATAGAGTGATTTTGTAAGGTGTCTTGGTATATTTGGTCTTTTTGATAGGTCTTGTAGGTTAGGAATGAATGAGGGTTGATCTTTTATTTATATCAAATACCTTTATAGTTATAACTCTCATTAAATAACTTAGGATGAAAATTAAGATATGTTTTATTTCCAAATTGGATGACTTTAAGACACTAGACGCTTGTGTTGGGTTAGGATAGTAATGTCAATGCTAGTGATTGTCACATACATTAGTGTTCAAGGAGAAGGAAAGTAGGTACATGTTCATAACTTTTAGAAATGGAAGACAATTAAATTTTAAGCATTATAAGTGATATATAAATCTTGGTTCATCAACACAAGACTAGTTGGACTAAATATATTGGATAAGGGGCACAAGATAGAACACACATGAGAATTATGAAAGTAGGAAAGGTTTATAGCTAAGTGGATTAACCAATGTCTAATTTTTCCAAGTGTATAAGACTTAGGTTATATATAATAATAAAATAGTGTCTACATTTTCCCCCTAATCTAGTATTGAAATTTATATTTTAAAGGAAAGGAATGTGTACTTGGTTGTGTATGCACACCTTATCTTTGTGTGTGCCCAACTTGAGTGTTTTCTAGTGACTAACCTATAACCAAGGTAATTTTATATTATATAATCAATACATATAATCTAATATTGAAATTAATTGAAATCAAAAGATCAAGGTTCAATCATAGACATGTGTGTTGATACAATCATCTTGCCTATTGGCAAGTTATTTTAAAACATATGTATAATTGTAAGGATTTGAAACTAAAATTAGGAAAAATATATAAAAATATTTAAAGTCCATATATCAAGGAGATATAAAGAGATATTTGAAGGTACATGCCACCAAACATGTATCAAAGTTGAGTTACCACATAGAAGTTAAGATTAGCTCAACCGTGTAACCTAATGATACTTATAACATGGTGAGTTTGGATGATTTAATCAAGTCCAACCTAATTTTTTTTAAAGATTGAGTTATTTTATCACTTAAACCATACCAAAAGGTGAACTAAATACTATAATATATTAGCTTAATAAAGTTTGTCAAATTTCATGAGTATGAAAAAGTCAATGTTGTGGTAACAGTCCATGAAAAAAATTGAAATCTAAAATTGATTTAACATATACAATATTAGGCATATGTTATATAACATATGCACCTTAGATATGTCTCATGATAAATTTTTTTATAACAATAGTACTAATGTATATAATTTTACCATAACTATTAATCTAAATCATGTAACTGTGTGATTTGGCCAATTAAAAAATTGTGTAAGTTTAGAGAGCATGCATCCAAAGCATGACCTACTATATATGGATAAATCCAAAGATTGATGTAAGTACCATTGTGGATAACATGTTTCCAAATCATTACCCCACTATAATCTAGAGATGTTAAATATTGAATAGGTGTGGATAACATGATTCTAAAGCATGTCCCCATAGAATTTGAGAATTTTGAATGTATATAAGCCATACCCATATGACATGCCCCAATAAATTTGAAAAATGATATAATTACCTAGTAATAAATAAGTGTGGATAAAATGCTTCCAAAACATGACCCCAATGAATCTAAAAACTATTCCAAGCTTGGATAGCATGCCTCTATCACATACCCCCACTAAGTTTACCCCCTTTGAGGTGAGAGAAAGATAATAAATAGTAATTGCCTTACCTCAAAAGAATAAGACAAGTATATAACCGATGGATGTAACATGTAACATATAATAAGGAACATGTATAGGAAAATTTATCATTGAAGTGCATAGAAATAATGTTATCACATGTGGGCCTAAAGTGCATGATAAGGATCATGGTAACATCTAGATAGTAACAGTACAAGCTCAACAAAAAAATAAACACACACATAAAATCACTCAAAAGCAAGTCAAAAGGTAATGTTAAAAGGAGAACAAAAATAAGAGTCATGTTCAAATGCCACACAATCTAAGGGACATGACTTATTCAAATGTCCATCAAGGTAAGGATGACATATTAAAATGTCCATACAACAAATAATGACATATTCAAATTTCAAATTAATCATACATAGGCATGGGGGATAAAATCAAAGGACCATATTAAAATGATCAAATAAAGAATAAAATATCAATAAAAAACACTCAAGGAAGTGCATAAAATAAATCTTAAGAAACCATCATAAACATGTCATATTAGCCCATGGATCAAATGTGTTGGGAAAAAATATCATGTTTATAACATATCAAGTACCCTGTGTAATATATAATCATGGATAAATTCATATTTAAGTACATATGTAATCTCAAACATGATAATGAAGTGTGATCAACAAACCATATTACATGTGTCTATCAATAATAAATAAGTGGATGTCTCCAATGTCTGCATGACATAAGTATAGGTAAAGCCCAACATCCAAAATAGGAATAGATCATGTATTTGTGTATTCATGTATCACACTCAATTATAAATGTGACAAACATGTGTGTATGTAGGAATAACTAGATATGTCATCCATAAACATGGACCTAACACATAGATTCTAAGGAGCAAAATAAACATGTAGGTGTTGAAGATGTATTTGTATTTTTTGGAATATTTTTTATTTTCTTCGTATTTTTGGAATTTTTTAAGAGGAAATATCATCATATGATTCTATCCAATGGATATTCATATATGTTTCCCCTTTTTAACCTAGCGTAATCATTTATTTACCTTGTTGAGTAACATGTATAGGTTCAATATCTATCATTGTGGTATCAATGGTGCTTTATATATGTAAAATATGACTCTCTTTTCATGAAGCAATAATAGGAGTAAAAGGAGTAGGGGTTTGTGGAACCCATCATTAGGTACCTTGTGGTTCATTTATAATATCATTAATAGTAACAATTTTAGGTGTTATGGATAGTTTAATATGGTGTATAGTATATGGGGATTCCACAAAATCCACTATGTGTCTCTGATGTAATGGTCTCTCAAGTACTAGCAACGTAGTAAAGAATATTGCCTATTATTTACTTTTTTATGGTGAATTAGTCTTATTAGGCTTGATATCTCATTATCTAGGTATAATTATTTCTTTTTAAATGGAATTTTGTAAACTAAAATTAACCAATTTTCATGAATTTATTTAACACACCCATGCATTTTTTATGATACTAATTAAAGAGTGTGTATCCAAGGTCTTCCCAATAACATATCAAAGATATTTTTGGAATGTATAACTAAAAATTAAGTAACCACATGAATAGGAATTACTTATAAAGGTATATAATTCTTTCCAATAACCTTTTAAGAAGTCCCATTGAAAGTTATAATTGATATAGTAGAGGGGTGTATATCATGATGAGTATAACCTAAGTGTGTAAGTAATATCATGATGCAAAAATTTTCA
The DNA here is from genome assembly GCA_037957365.1 of Torreya grandis. Classification (NCBI taxonomy): domain Eukaryota; kingdom Viridiplantae; phylum Streptophyta; class Pinopsida; order Cupressales; family Taxaceae; genus Torreya; species Torreya grandis. The sequence goes on from JARHVA010002895.1 coordinate 1,468,048, forward strand.
CTTGCACCATTATCAATCATAAAACTACATATAGAGTGTTTATCAATATATTCTTGAATGAATAGAGAAATAATATTAGATTCATCATCCTTAATTTCACTATCATCAAAGGAAAAATAAGGTCTCTAAATAATATGAGGTATATGTCATGTGTAAGTACCAATAATTCCATCTAGCGAGTTTCCATAATGTGATGGAGGATGATGTGCATTATTTTCCATTTAAAATTCTTTTTCCTTCTTAAAATGGTCTTGTAAAGGATTTTTAAAATTTTTCTAATTTTGGTGATCACTAAGTTGAGAACCTGATTCTTTTGAAAGTTCATCAAATGCAATATTTTGGTCATTGATAAGGTATTGGATAAGGTAAGGTATCAACCATCATAGGGTAAGGGAGAGATATAAGCTAACACTCTAGTAACTGCAAGAGTAATGAAGTTGGGGACTCATGTAAACATGTAAATTTTCTCCTTAGTGTATTGGATAAGACAAGTATATTAGTTTTTTGTAAAAATATGTTAACCATGGTGGTTATTTCATTTTTAGGCTTAAGAGGGTTTACCTTATACCTTGGTTTGATTGTAACCTTGGCATTAGATATAGATGCAATTGATGTGTTTTCTACATACTTGAGTTTATTCAATGACATAATATTTATTACATGGTCCCATACAACATGGCATAAGTCATTACAATATTTAAAATTCTTAAAATAAATGGACTCATGTAAAGGAACAAGAAAACTTTGCCTGAATATATCTTACAACTCTTTGTTTGCCATAAGATTAGTCATTTTGGATAGCATTGTCTTATATCTCAAGACATATTCATTGATAGGCTCATTGGTTCCTTATTTGATTTTGGAAATTTAGATATAGGAAACACATTTAGAATTATTAATGGAAAAGTGTGGTAAAAACTAGTTGAAAAGAGGTTTGAATGCTTTCATGGATTGGAAAGGTGATCATAAAACCAACACAAATAATAGTATTTGAGGTTCCTTAGAAATAATTTGGTCAAAATTTTATCATTAGAGGTATAATAAAGGTATTCCACATAAAAGGTTTGAACATTTTGTTTAGGATTACCCTTGCCATCATAAAATGTGAACTTAAGTGAAATAAATCTAGCTGGTAAAGTGTGTAAAGAGATATCAAGTGTAATAGGGTTATGAAACACATCTTGAAAATATATATCAGGAGGAGATTTTAAATATTTATGTTAAATGCATGTAGCCTTGTCCTCTAAGGACTTTATAACTTGAAGGACTGATTAAACTATATACAAATTGAAATGAGTATTTATGTTGAAACCATGGATAATTCCATGATAGGTGTAGCAATATTAGTTTTAGGAAACAAAGGTTTAAAACATAACCCATTCCCCCACTAGATGTATTAGGTAGATTGATGGGTCTGGGATTAGTTAGAGTACCTTCTAAGTATTCACCATCACAAGGTGAGAAAGCCTTTGTTTTATCTTTTTACTTATTTCATATCTTGTAACATATAAAAATGCATCCATTAAGAAATTTTTATTTTTGAGATGAGTTATCAATGCTTATTTATCTCTCATTTGGAATCTATTTTTTATTAATAATTTCCATTGCTTCAAAAATGAAATAAATAAAACTTGTGACAAATTACAACAATCAAGAAAAAATAAAAAAAGATTAGTTTTTCTCAGGGTTGGACCAAATGTTTAACCCTAAAATGATCTAGATGAGTGATCTTATTATTAACCATAAATTTAATTAAAGGGACATCTATAAATTAAATGGAATAAAGGATGTTAAACCTAGATATAGCAATATTCTAAATTTATAAAACTAAGATAGTCTAAATATGCTAAACATAACTATGTATTGTATGGAATGACAAGGAAGTAATATACTTAGTTGATTTTAATGTTGACATAATTTTGGATTTGGAATAGGTAAGAATGAAGTTGGAAGATAGTTTTATAATAGTCATTAAATTTTAGACATGACACTTCTTGATCTCTAAACACTAACGTTAGTATGGGATGGTTGCATTGAAATTACTATTTGGGTTTAATGTAAGTGTCCTATATAAAATGACTATTGAAAATGGATGTGACCATATAGAAGATTTTGGGTTTTGCTTTGCTTTCACTCTAATGCATTTAGATCTAGGTCATGTATTATCACTCCTTATGAAATGGAAAAACCATCATTCTTGATCTTTATAGTGACCTTCAAGAAAAATTGGTTAGTGGGAACATGATGTCAATATGAACCCAAATACCTCACTCTCATTAGGAACTACCTACATATATAATACTATAGGAGAGGGATTTATACTCATACAATTCTCCACTACATTTTGGCTTGTGTGTGAATCATGTAATATGTGGAAATAAAGTAAAATAGTAACCTAAATTATAAGTTGGTAAATTGGTCTCTTGGGTTTATCCTTTAGTACTTCAGACCTCTATATGTGGTTTACTTATGACTAGTACCAAAATAGGGAAGCTTTGTTCAATTGAATTATTAATAGAGAGATTTTTATAAGTTTTCTTGGTCTTTTTGGTCTTCTTACTAGGTTTTATAGGTTATGAATGAATGAGGGTTCATCTTGTATTTATATCAAATCCCTTTGGAGTAATAACTCACATTAAATCACTTCATATGATAATTAGAATATGTTTCATTTTAAAATTGTATTAATTTAGGTCACTTAACACTTGCATCAGGTTAGGACAATAACATTGATGTTAGTGTCTATCTTAGACATTAGTGTCTAGGAAGCGAAAAAGTAGGTAAAGGTTTATAACTTGCATATATGGAAGATACGTATATTTTAATCATTTTCGATAAGATAAATGGCCTAAGTCATCAACATAAGATTTTTGAGACTAAGAGATATAGGCAAAGGGACATAAGATATAGAATATGTGAGACTTAATAAAGTGAAAAAGGTATAAAACTAGTGCAAGGTGTACTGTTTCAACACCTGCTTAATCTAGGATTACTATTAGCTCTTTACTCACCTCAATCAATGAAACATGTAAAGGGTTAAAAGAAGAATTCATATATAATTATAGAATCATTTCAAAAATTTCACATGTTAAATAGTACTAATAACTCAATAAGGTTCTATAACATGCACATGAATAAGTTTCCCATTCTTTCTAATCCAACTTTGTCCAATTTACCCACAAAAACTTTTATGCACAAGCCTTCTTAAATGACTGAACTCACTATACACCAAATAGGAATTTTTTTTAATTCATCTAACCAAAGTATCATCTGAACACCTTTCCAAAAATCATTCAATGTACAAACATTCCATCATGAACCCAAAATAATATATCAACTCAAAGTTCAATTTGATGACTTTCCTTGATACAATACAAAGCATGCCTTAAAGGCTCAAAACACAAAATCTTCTATTTATATCCTTAAAAAGTTTAATTTATGATTAATTACATTAAAATCACTTCATGTATTCATAAAAAACCCAAATGGTTAGATATAAACTCAGATTTGAATCAAAACTCACAAAAATGCAAAAACTACCTTAAGGCCTTATAACCTTATTTGAACACATAATTGAGGATAAATTTTAATTGGGTTGGTTATAGATCAAAATATTACATATTTAAATACCCATTAATCCCATTTAAAACATAATTAATCATCAAATCCTAACTCAAAACTTCCCTTTATTAAAATTTCCACAATTACATATTTGCTTTAGGCCTAATTATTCCTACCTAAGCTAAAATTCAAGCCCAAATTACATTTGAAAGTATTTTGAATGTTTAAATATAATTAAACATATTAATTTAATCATTAAAATAGGTTAAAAATTAAAACGTATGAAATATCTCAATAATTTGCTCATAATTCAAGATTTAGCCTTTCCTAGGCTCTAAGACTATGGGAAAACAAGGTTTGAGGATTGTATTTTTTATTAATACTTAATGATAAAATTAAAATAAAACATTTTTAATATTTAAAATTAAAATTATTATAAAATTCATATAATTTTATAAATATTTTGACAGTTAAATTGCTCACAAATGGAATTTTTCTCTTGAAACCCTAGGTTGTCCTCTCACAAGAGAGCAACCTAAAAAAATCATAACTTTAGTTTTACATAATTTAAAAATATAATTACACTTTTAAAATTTATTTTTTAAATTCCTAGACCTTTTATGTTTTATGTCCAATGATTGTTATTCTACTTATTTTCTCATAAAAGAAGAATTATAAAAACTAGATTCTTAGAACACTGGTTTCAGGTCCTAAAGAAACCAAATTTGCTTATTTTGAGTTTATTTTTTATTCAAAGGTATTTTACACCTTATTAATATATTTCACACATATACCTAACTGATTCAATAGTTTTTAGTCCTTATTAGTTCACAAAAACCATTTATCTTATCAAATGAAGTTATTCTAGCTCAAGAACATAAAATTGTTTCAAAAATCATGCATTAAAAGACCAATACATACCATAAGAAACTCATGTATTGAGAATAGGCATAAAATTTCCTTTATTATTATTTATTTTCTAAAATCCACTGATATAAATACAAATATAACTTCATACTATGTACAAAGTGCTTATAAGAGGCTCTTTCACACAAGAATCCTCTATTTTATTCAGCTTCCCTCATCTACAAAGCTATCAAATTGTCTAAATTATTATCCTAGGCCTCATTTTATAGTGATTTAGCATAATTATTAAATTATTTCTATCGATATCATGATATATCATCTTTTACAAGTTTGGTAAGAGGTTGAAACAACCTCGACACTCATCTCAACAACTTATACTTAGTTATGTTTACTTTGTCTTACTCTCCAATGTAGCTTATCCTTGTGTATAATTTATGAGGTGTATTTTATCAATTAAAATTGAATCCAAATAATATTTACAATATTTTAGGACCCTATCCAAATTTTCATAACCTTTACATATGAGTACTTCCCTCACATAGTCTTTCAAATAGACTTTACATACTTTTTGGAGGGAAGTCTAATTTGAAATTCAAACTTCCTAATTTTAGAGGGAAATTCCAAATAGCCCACTATTTCACTATTTTATCCATTTCAAGTATAATTATTGACAAAATACCCCATAGGATCCTTAAAATCCACAAATAAATGTATTTACATGTTTACACTATTATTTTCCCAATGTTCCTACATCAAAAACTGAGAAGAACAACCAAGATTTGAGATTTACAAGTTTACAAGACTAAGGTGATATATAATCATATTTTTTTCTATAACTACACACTTTTATCATTATCCCAAAGATAAAGTGTGTTGTACACACTTAACTACATCTCTGTATCTTCTTACTCTAGAATTATTTTTTATTTCAATAATAAAATAAAAGGGGGTATATATAGAAATTTAAATATATTATTAAACACTTTTAAATGTTATTTATACCTAAATTTATATTACATGACTTGTGTGTAACATATTTTTATTGCACACCACTCTATTCTATCCACATAATTTCTATGGTTCTAACCTTCCTAATTTTATATTAGTCATCTACAGGAATTCCCTAGTATATGTTTAACCTATCTATTATTATACTCAATTTTATCTAGATCATTATAAAATTATTCTTCCATTTTAGATGAGTCCATCAAACTTAGACACCTAATAAATTCTATAGCTGTCTAAATATAAGGGGCATGTACTTTCATTAGCAACAGTCTTTTTTCAAATTTAACTTATCTCTTATGGGTTGACCCATATGTTTCTCTTGTTGATGAAATGAGAAAGAACCTGAAATTACCATATATATACATAATAAATCTAATAATAGTTCCTTATAGTGTTTTCAATTAAGAACTAATCCAACCTATTATTTCACATTCACATTTAAAGAGATTATGCTAAACTTCCCAACTCATAAATTATTCATAAGGAGTAGGCCTTAAATTTTTTTGAAGCACCTAGCCCAAGTCATTTTTATCATTTATCAAGTGTCAAAAAATATATTATAAGTTGTATTCATTAAAGGATCATTTTTTCACATATACACCTAATCAGGATAGATATGTGTGGTTTGAATTCCATCTTTGAATTATTGTAAATGTAGGTAGTTCCCATACATTAATTGGGCAGTGGTTGAGGTCATCTCAAATCACCTCCTTCCACTCTTGTAGGTCTAAATTTAGTGTTGAAAATGGACTCATGTTTTCAAAGAGGATACAAATATTTTAGATACTACACAGATAATGATCCCCTAATATTTCACATAAAAACATATTAAAATCAAGCTTAAAATCCTATGACAAAACAAAGAAGCACAATCTACATAGAATAATCCAAAAGAGGAAAAATTTTATCATTTAACACATGCATCTATGTCTTATATATTTTTCCAAGTAGTTATAAACACCCAATAACATGTTATGTATTTAAATCCTCTATGTACTTTCAAATTTTACTGAGTGTACTTTTTCAAATCATTTTCAAATTTAGAGTTCATATTATATATTTATTTTAATACATTAAACAATCTAAATAATCACTACTTTTATCTTGTTAGGTTCACTTAATTGAAAATAAGGTAAATTATATGTGTGATATGTATCATGGCATTTCACATAAGTATAATAATATATGATATGAATGACAATGCCAAAATCTCAATATATAATCCTAGATGTATCCACACATGATCACATGTAATTTCATGGCCATGACAAACACAATCAACTATAAAAACATGGATGATAATGTTCAATGTAGTCAATGTCATGTAAAGTACGCGTCACACATATAAAAATCAATGCCACATAGTTAATACTCACACAATGCAATACATAGTTAAATATATTACCATGTAACAGAGTAAAACATCAAACAAGCATAGAACAAGCAAGGCTAGTCTAAAACATTAATCTATGTCATATCATGCATAGTAAATTACAATATCCATAAAATATAACACTCTAAATAGTTTACATAAGATAATCTCATGTGTAATCATTGTAAGTACAAAAATATGATCAATGGAATGGTCCTAAAAATATGTAACCTATATAGATATATTAAGATTTGCCTAGTGCACGCATGCCTCCAATGTAGGAAAGGTAGCCTCTAGGTGTAGTAATGTCTTGTCTCTAATTATACATGCCATATATAACTTGTTTGTCCTACATAATACTCATATATACTATGAAATACATGTACATAAATATGGATATTTAATCTAACATGTATATATGATAAATAACATAAATGAATCATGTAAACTAGCAATATATATCATACATAGGTCCTCATTTAATTTTTTTTTCATATTTCAATTTTTTTTAAATATTTATTTATTTATTTATTTTTTTAATTTGTTTAAACCAATGATCCCATACATTGGATTCTCATATATATCTCTTGGATCGATCAATGAAAATGTCACTTTCCATGGGAAATCAAAACATATGAATATGTATCATAATATGAGAAGTGATATCATGTTATAACATATAAATCATTATCATCATACACCACATGATCATATGTATGGTGTGTAACTCAACTCACCATAGTATAATATGTAATCTAGTTTATAGTATGATAATGTGCTTGTGTTTTACATGTGGATTATCTTCAAAAACTAACATAAGACATGATGGTAAGGTATTGCCTACTAAAATAAATTATACTTTTAATGTAATAATCATTGAAGTATTGGTATCCTAATAATATCAAGTACCTTTCCATATACTTCCTACATATAATGAAATTTTATAGGTTTTATGGGGGCTATGATATAACCTTCTAAGGAAATGTCTTTGGATGAGTAGGATACACATATGGTATACCTAAAACTATAACCACTCTATTGGTATAAATATAACTCACACATTAGTGTACCTATATGGAACCAAATTATTCTTATGTATTCATGGACATCCTAGCGACATGTCAAATGTTCTCATATTGGGTATAATTAAGAACAAAGTAGAAATAATTGTAGGGACTACCATAAGTGGTATTATAATAATACAAAGTATTTTTCTCTTTCCATCAAATCATTTCAATGTCTTTGTTGTACTAATCAAATCCTTATGTCTATATCCAAGATTAGTAAGCATTGTCATAGTGCAAATGTTTTCACTAGACTCATTATCCACCATGTCATTGTGTAAAGGTTATGATTAAATGTAGGCATGCACAAATAATGACACATTAATAGAATAATCAACAATAATCTCATGCACACCAAATGTGATAGTAGGTATATGTACTTGTGTACTCTCAAGTGTACCAATAATACCATTTATAGGATATTCTTTCTCAATCATAGAATCATATAAATTCAAAATAGGGTGTTAATTATAATTAATATGCACCTTAGGTTAATTTTAATCTCTTATGCTACATGATTTAGAAAGGGATTAGAAAATATTTTCAAATATGTGTTCCCCCATTAGGTTATGTCCTTGAATCATTTTTAGATGTATTAATATCATTGACCTTAATAAATTTTTTATCCACCAAATATTTTATCTTATAACTCAAAGTGATGTATCTATTAGTTGATTATCTTATGCATTTATGATAATTATAGTATGTGTTAACATTGAATCCTTTATATGGTTCCATATTCATATGAACCAGTTTTTATAGAGGGAGAGATATGATATTTCACTCTTGAGTAACTTCAATAGTATCTCATAATAATGTTCAAGTAATTTTTTAAACTAACTCCTTTGAGGAGACAATACGATATGTTGATTAGTCAATTGTGACAATGTGTTAAGTGTGAATTTTACTTCATTATTAGTATCATTATATTTGGATTTAGACATTAGGTTACTCTAAAACTTTACACAATAAGAATTTGGAAGATTGGACCCATATTTTATTTTTTTCATAGAAAGGATCTTATCTTTATGATCCTTGATTATATGCCACAAGTCATCAAAATATTGAAATTACTTAAGCATAATTTACTAATGTATTTAGGTAGGACATTTTTGCTAAATGTGCCTTACAAGTCCTTATTAGCAATATAAATTTTAATTTTAAAGATAATACTCTTATAGAGAATTACATAATCACCAATTGGTTTATTCCATACATTCTTAATTTTTCCAAACTAAGCATAGGACATATTATCGTTGATGTTAATTTAAAAGTGTACTAAGAATTGATTGGCCAAAAGACTAAAGGCATGCACTGATTGGAAAGGGATGTCATAGAACCATCATAAGTCACAGTCCTTAATACTATATATAAACACCTTAATCAATAACATATCATTGGATCCATAGTCCAAACATGTTGTGTGAAATGTTCAAAAGTGATGATCTAGATCACCTTTATCATCATATCATTTAATATTAGGTGCCAAAAATCCTATACATAAGGGATAAGTTGAAATTTTATAATATAATGGGTTATATAATAAATCTTGAGAGTAAGTGTAATGGCCCACTCTAGTTTAGTTTTTTTCCAATTGAGAACTTTATATTAAATATCCATAATATTCTGTAGAAGCATCTCAGGTGTAAGCATAAAATACTGTGTATCAATGTATGATGTCATATGAGTAACAAATCGAAGAGGTAGAAAAGTATGTTGTGTATGCATAACCATATAAATATAAGTAAAACTTTGTGTTTACTCCACTCCATGGGTGGGAATCACATTTGTAATCATTGTTTTATACATAGTTATATTATTAATTTAGTAGTAATGGTTTGGATACCAATTTTATACTTAGTACATCTAAAAGGTAGAATGGTATCATTCAAAGGCTCATTTGTTATTCCTCAAACATGATAACCTTAGAAATATATTTCATTTCATTTCTAATTACATGTAATAATTAATCAGGTAGGTTTGAATTAACTTTAAGATATTGAGTTAATTCACAATGATATACATAATTGAATTTATCATGAAAACCATGATGTTGATTTCTTTCATTAACATCCACAATAGTTATGTTTTCCATTATAGTTTTGTGAATTGAAAAGGATAAAAAATAAGACTTGAAGCCTTAACATAGAAATTTTAAACCCTAAGAAGGTAGAATGAGTCCCTAGGGGAACCTAGGGTTTACTATGCATGAATTAATGGTTAGGGTCATCAATATGTTATAAATTATTTTAGTTTTATTTACCTAATTAAGTTAAAACTTCAAATATTTAGAGTATATTAAATTTGGCAAATATAAATGTAAAATTCATATGATTAATTGATTAGTTACACTATTTATCTATGTAATGATCAAGAAGATAGGCTAATTATCTTATTTTTATTTTATTTTTTTAAGTGACTATGTACAAGCATTAAAAATTCCTTAAAATGGATATGAGGTCACTTGGATCAGGAGTGACTATCAGAAATTGCTTGGACAAACCTAGTAATTCTCAAATGCCTATGGTGGACAAATTAATTTTATTCCTACAAGATTTTTCCTTTGTGTTTATGCACATTTTTTTACTATATATTTTCATTTATACTTATTAAAATGATTCATATGCAATTTCAAAGGTTTAATCTTGTATATGGATTCATAATTGTTCTCCTTCACATTAAAACCCTAGATCCACTTTCAACATTTGTTTCACTAGTAAAAAGGGGTTATACAATATGGCTTTGATATCCACAACAACCCCATCTTGAGTGGCTTAACGTTTCCTACATTATAGTAATACAAAGAGGGCTCAAATCACATGTAGTTTTAACATCTTATTATGTTTGTTCTCAATAGTGATATGCTAGAAAGCATGCAACTTGTGTGATTTTTGACACTAAAAAACTAATGGTTTTGACCATATAATAATATTAAAACTTGGATTAGTCACTTTTCCTTTTTTGTTTTTCATATTTTTATTATCATATCCTTAATGATGTGTATATGTATTCCTTAGAGTGTCATTGCAATGCTAGATAAGTTTCATATGCTTGGTAAATATGAAAAGGATTAGAATTTATGTATATATTTGAAACTCTTTATTTAATATCCATTTGTAAATGGCATATGAAAGGTGTGGGCTAACCAAAGGAATGGTTTAAATTTTAAAAATAGACATTTGGATGACCTTGGATGCCTTCGATGAAGGCAGATAATTCTATTAGCCTAAATCATCCAAATATTGAATAAATAATCTAAGACAAAGGAAATAGTGATTTGGGATATGGTGAAAACTTACTTAGGATGATAAATTATTTGGGTAGATACTAGGGAGTTATTATGTGTGAATGATAATTAAATGGAAAGAATAAACCCATAGGTAAATGAATGGGTAAGATAGAATGTGAGGAAGATTTAATGGTGTATGTACAATTCTTGTTTGTTAAAGATTGGTGAAAATTGACATTTCAAGTGTTTATTACCAAATTTTTATGTCTACAATTAGAGTCATGTTTATATTAGTTAAATGGATACTACGTATTTTGTGGAATAAATTATTTTAAATATGAATTATGTAAATTTTCTTGTTAGTGATAGAGAAGAGGTTAATCATTGTGTTATGCATAATTTTAAAACATGTTTTATGTAAAATCCTTCTACTACTAAAATTATGCATATTGTTAGTTAAATACCTAATATCCATGATTCTCATAGAATACACACACACACACACACACACACACACACACACACACACACACACACACACACACACACACACACATATATATATTCATTTATATTATAGGCTTTGATAACCTTATATATCTTCCAAACAAATTCCAACAATGTGCCCCTATTTACTATCAATGATAATTTTCAACCCTTGAATGAACCCTTGTGAATATTAGTTTACCTTCCTAAGAAATTTATAATATGATGCATGCAATAGGTGAATTACAAGTCAGAGTACAATTATTATCTTTAGACTATATTGCATCTACTTCTTAGGTTGATTCTAATGTTCTTTCGTCCAATCTATATTGCATAAGATTTCTACCCTATGTTTTTTTTCATAATGAATATGTTGTGTTTATAGGTGTAAAATTTGATACATATAAAAATGCTAAATATATACAATAATTAACAAATCTGATTTTAGAAATTGATAAATATGTAAAATTGTTCTTTTTATACAAAAATAATAAGAAAATGTATTTAGCTCAAACTAGGATATTTTTTAACTATTCCAAATATCTGAAAGTGGAAATCAATAAAACATATGATTGTGCATGATTAGGATCAATAACAAAATCTAAAACTATTTGTGGACCAATCAGTGCTATCTTCATAGTATTATAAGTTGCTCATGTCTATTGACCATGGACTTATCCCAATTAACTTTGACTGATGACTAATATAAGAATATATAGAATTTAGAATTTAGATAATAACAGATCAAAATCATAATCTCATGATATTATTAGACATGATCATTGCTAGAAATCAACACAAACCACTCAAGTTAGTTGATAGTGGACTCATCTCCATTGACTATGATGAAAATATTATTGTTTCAAATTTTGATCATATGTTTAATGAGTAGTGTAAGATATTATGATTCAAATTGTGTTACGTGGAATCCATTTTTTTCTTATTTTGTCTTTGAAACTGTAAGGGAACATTAAAAGCTTGAAACCTACAAAAAAGAGAGTGGGATTGTAATGGGTTGAGCTGACCAAAATCACCCCTTGTTGATTTATCATTACCTACAAATAAAACACTCTAAGGAGGGAAATCAATCCCATGTAGTTATCCCACCTAGAGTTATTTTGAAATTATGCTCCTTGACTATGTGTATATATTTAGAAACATGATTTGACATTTGAAAATAATAGTCCTTAAATTCTTTTGAGATGCTTTAGACTTGACTTATGGTGACTCCTTATGAATGATCTTGAATTTGGGAAGAATAGGTTATATTTTTTGTATTTATAATAGTGTGTAAGTGTTTAATAGATAGTGTCAATCAATGAATAATGAATTACCTTAGATTTTTATTTTATATCAAAACATTTTGATAATTTTTGTTAGACTACCTAAAGAAGTGAAATAGAAAACCCAAAAGATTAATTTAAAAATAAAAAATATACATTATTTGGTCTAGGATGCATTCACTCTAGGTGGACATGCCCATGATATTGTCTCTATCTACATAGCTCAAGTTTGTCCCACAAAATAAAGGATAATTGTCTTGAGTTGGAGATAGTATGAGGGTGGTATACATCAGTTTGAGAATTTGACTTTGGAATTTATATGTAGAAATGATTAAAAACAAAGAGTTAAGATATCATATAGATAAATGGATTAAATTAATGGTGAATAAGAGTCATGTATTTAAGCACAATTCATGTGGTTTACGATATGTCAATAATTAGCATTTTTGAAAACCCGTGATTAGATTCATGTGTCTATATCCCCCCCCTCTTTTTTGGTAATGAAATTTCTAGAGTAAAAGATAAATAAACAAACTTGAGTGTGTATAACACAATTTTAATTTATGAGGACTATCTGAATATGTAATGCACTCCAAATTTAACAAACCCTAAAATAACACATGAAGTAGTCATTTGTCCATATTTTCAATTTTTTAAAACCTAAAAATATAAAATTGAATTTATGAAAAGATTTAAAGGAGTGCACCTATATAGAGATGAAACCATGTTGATTTTTAACCTATAACTAATTATGGATAATTGTTTCCCCTTTCTTAATCACTTAGATAATTTGAACCATTGGAAAATTGAGAATGATCAAGTCCAAATTTTGAATAACTAATCAAGTCCTTTATTTGGAAAGATCCATGTTCCAACTCCCATGAATGGATAATATTACCCAATGTACTATTTGATAAAGGTGGAACCATGATGGGTTTACTAGAAGTGATGCCTATGTCATTGAGTGTCATGAGACTTGAACATACACCACACATAATAAAACATGAAACCATATGATGGGATTGCTAGAAGTAACTCCAAGATCATTGAATTTTAATAGACCCTACCATGCATTACCTATAAAAAATTAAATCAAACCATTACAGATAGATCTATATTCCACTTGAATGATCAAGATAGAATACGTAATATCCATACCCCTAAAATTATCGCATCAATAATATTCTTGAATTGAAATGAACCTTTTACATTTGAAATTATAATTTTTAACTTTGAAAATGTACGCATGAACAAGCATTATTCATTTTAAAATGTATATATGATCATGAATAAGTATCATTTACACTAAATATATATCAAACTATATATACTTCCATGTACAAACTATATATACTTCCATGTACCTATATGCTCAATTGTAAATGTATTAACAACCTATGACTTTGATTTTGTAACTATCTATGTATGCACATATATATGTGTACTTTGAGCCTTTAAAATTTGAGTGAATATACATGTCATATGACCCCATAATATGTATCAATGTTTTAATATATTTCATGTGTTTGATTTATGAATTACTTTGAATATTTTAAAACCTATACTCTATTATATAATCCAAAGTTGAATTAATTTTAATCTTTGAAAACTTGTAATCTATATTATTAAACCCTATACTTTGTCCCAAATCTAATTTTTTATGTTCATGGAGGATTGGATCTCTAAGACAAGCCTATGATTCATAATTTTGAGATGAAGGATGTATCCTATAATTCACATAAAAATATAATCATGTATAGTCATGTCATCATGTGGAGAATATGTCATAATAAGATGTATGTATATAACATATTAAATGTCAGGCATACAAGCATGTTATGTAGATATATTTAGTAATGATTTATGTAGTAAGTAACCAACTTTGAAGTAGAATGCATCATAAAATTGCATGAAATATATCATGTCACCACTAATCAATATTAGTAGATACAATAATCATAACACACAATTTCACAAAATACATCCAAGGGAATTACATAATGTACATAAATACCTTATAATAAACAAATCCAAGAGCCACAAGCAAAGGACATTAATAATGTCATAAAAAAAGACATGTTCAAATGTCACACATAACAATAGATATAAGGGACATAAGCAATGGACTTGTTAAATGTCACACATATCAATGGATATGATAAATAAATTTGTACACACAATGGAAAATGATAACACAATAAAAATTAATGTCTATGCTACCATGCAATAAAGTAAAAACATTTAAGGAACATAGAACAAATGAAAACTAGTCTATTCCATTTTTATGTATCAATGACATATTATAGTAAAGTAGTATATGTAACACACTATAAGATATGATTAAATAGAAAGACACTTGTAATATATGTGGATCAACATGGTTTATATGTCATAGAAATATATAACCTATTATAATGTAACCTATAGAATTACATCTTTAGATTTTACCCCTAAAATATAGATATTAGATCTTTATTTGGGACTTTAGGGGGATGATTACAAACTAGTTTCTGAGGTTGTCTCTGTATAACCTATTCTTGTTGCTACTTCTTAGTAGGTTTAAGGATTGCTTATCCTATTGCATGGTAATGCTTTATCTTTTTTAACTGTTAAAGGGTTTCAGGGTCCCTTCAAAACCTATTTTTACCTTAATCTAAAACCTATAGAATTAGATGCCCCCATCATAGGGATGGCCACTAAGTAGAAGGGAAACCATCATTAAAGAGTCCGTGTATAATGTATGGCATGCATCAAAACCATATACCTCATGAAATGCATGTGTTTGAAAAACTATATTATATCTACCAAACATGTGATAAATAAAATATTTGAAGAAGTAATATAGCAAATGTTATCTGTCTTAGGTCTTAATTTTATTTTATTTTAATATTTTTATTTTTGAAACATTTGATTATTTTGTGTTTTTGATATTTTAAAAATGAAACTACCCTATGATCCCATAAATGGGGGGACCATATTGCACTCTTGTATCATATATGTTGAATATGATTTGTTTGTGGGTGAAAAGTGTTATGTGTGGATGAATCATAATTTAAAAAGGTGTCAGATGTTGTGGTGTAATTGTGTTGATCACTAATCATAAAATATTTTTTAAGATGTGTAACTTGAGAAGGTGCATGACTTTGATTTTTTTAATTTAATAGTAGAAGGTCTTAATGTTAGTGTTCATTTTAGGATACATTTAATTGTTTGTGATATTTCTTTAGGATACCCTAGATAAGATTTAGATTTATTTTAACCTTGAGTAACTTTTTGATGTAAGACTTTATGAAGGTGTACCACTTTCCGTTGTACTTAATATATATAAATATTATTTGTATGCAAAAAAAAAAATTACATTTTGATCTTGAATGAATGCCATAAATTTCATTTTATTGCACTCTTTAATATGTACAATAACCAATTTTGATGGTGGTGGGTGAGGAGGAGTTACCACTGACTATAGAGGGTACTCATATCAAATGCCTTAAAATTTTACCACTTGATTACAATGTACATACTTGATACAATAATAATATCGTATATGGTATTCATGGAGATTATATATACAAAGGCATAATAATAGCATATTAAATACACATGTGCTTGGTAACACTAGAAATGGAGTAACCACTATTGTTGAACCAACTTGGAGAGGTAATAATATATACCCTAGAGTGTTATGTGTATGACCATAGAATGTTTTCACTATTATTGATGTATCTTGTTAATATTACTCTATGTATGCAAGACTACATATAGGTATCATTGTACATGAATTTTCACTTGACCCATTTTCAATCATGACTTTGTATATGGGTTATTTATTGATTTCAAACAGATAAAAAGTGTTTTTCTATCTGAATCATCATCATAGATTTCAATATAATCAAATGTGATCACAAGACATGGTGGTAATGTGCCTATAAATGTACCAATCATTCCATATATTATTTTACCATATGCTTTAAGAGGATGACATGCATTGTATATACTGTGTACCTTTGAGTTGTCTATATTTTCTATTTTACCATGGTTTAAAAATGTATTACTAAATATTTTTAGTTTTGCATCATCATTCTATTGTGGTCTAGATTATTTTTTAGGTGTACTTAGATCAATAGTATTATTAAAAATAAGATATTTCATATTATACCTTATCCTTAAACACTTGTTTATATAGTTCCCAATACATCTATGGTAATCACAATACGCATTATTGTCAAATCCCTTGTGTTGGGACTTGGTCATGTCTACCTCTAATAGTGGAGGGAGAGATATGAGATTGAAATCAAGTAATTTTGTAATAAAACATCAAGAGGTTGTGGTAACCTTGAAAATTGCCTCCTTGGTGGAGTTTTTGATTGAATCTTGTTTGTTGGTTCTAATATTGCATTGAGTATTATTTTTTCTTCATTCTTGTTTCAATTAGATTTAACCTTGTAATTTATGTTTCTTTGAAACTTGATATTTGAAGTACATGGAGCATTTAGTGTATATTTTATCTTTTTTGAGGTTATGAGTTTGAATTATCTTTATTTGATTGTATGTAATAACTCATAAAAATATTTAAATTTATTAAACATGATAGACTCATGGAGTGGTGATAGAAAAATTTGTGTGAATATACCTTGTAATTCATTATTTTCCATAGAATTTATCATCTTATCTAGCATATTTTTTTATTTAAGAACATATTCTATGATTGGCTCATTTGATCCTTGTTTTAGTGTTTTAATTTGTTCATAAAATAGTTTTTCACAAATGATGATAGAGAAAACTGGTAGAAACTGATCTACCAAAGGGTTAAAGGCTCTATCTAATTGAAAATCAATATAATAAAACCACCTGAAGGCATAATATTTGAGGGTTCTTAGAAAGATTTGTGTTAATAAGTTTTAATTTTAAGAATAATCTAAGAATTTTTAAAGGGAATGATCAAATATGCTACTCATGATCACTTTTACCTTCATAAAGTGATATCTTACGATTAATAAAGCTTGATGGTAATGGGTAAGATGCTATGAAGCAAAGTATGGGAGGCCATTGAATCACTAGACCTAGAGACACCTTATTCTAATTTTAATACCTTAGAATTTAAGACTATAGTCATTCATCAAGAGAGTATCCATTAGGTGAGATTGGTCATGGACATTCCATAGTAA
Organism: Torreya grandis; assembly: GCA_037957365.1. Lineage (NCBI taxonomy): Eukaryota > Viridiplantae > Streptophyta > Pinopsida > Cupressales > Taxaceae > Torreya > Torreya grandis. The sequence goes on from JARHVA010002895.1 coordinate 1,486,083, forward strand.
TTAAAGTGGGTGTGTATGATACCCTTATATAAATAGGAATGTTAATATGTTTTAAACAATGTATGACCCCATACCTAGGGATGATAGCACACACATAACTGAAGGAGTTGATATATGAATAAAAGTAATAATAGTAGCTAAGACCCTTAAAATGAAATTAAAATCTTGAACTAAATTTTTTTTTCATATCTTAAAAAGTATAGTAATGCATAAATATTTTGTGGGTTGACATTAGATATTCAATGAATCATTTACCATTAATTTCATCCACTTTCTATATATTAGCTATATTAGTCACAATAATCATGATAAGTCCATTGATAAGGTGTGTAGTATGTATAATATCATTCTAAATGTATAATTGTTCTTGTTTCCATGTCATACATAGTTCTACAAAGATTTTTATTAATATTACTTGTATTTTAAGAGCATTGTTGTAACAATGTGAGTTATGAAAGGCTTGAGATTGTGAATTATTAAATTTAGCCTTATGATTATGTTTTTATTTGATTAATTTCGATATATAATGAATCCAAATGATACCTTGGAAATTAATATAGAATGTGATAATGAACCTCAATAGATGGAAGCACAATTCACTCAATATTTCAATAATTTTTTTTTTAATATTAAATTTATGAAAGATATTAGGGGTTTAACAAGTCAAGATGTGTTTTATTTACAAGTTATTACATATACTAATCCTAGTCATAAAAATGAACACAACCCAAAGGGCAGTAACTATGGAGAATTCCATTGTCCCATAGCTTCACTATTTTATCTATATTTTACATTGAGAATAACTTCTTGGATCTAACCACTTATAGTTCCACTCTAAGAATAAGTATTTTAAGGCTTATTGTGGTTAAAAATTAAACCTTATGAGTTTCAAATATGTTGTGAGGTACATGGAAACTAATATATATATATATATATATATATATATATATATATATATATATATATATATATATATATATATATATGTATGTATATATGTATATATATGTATGTATATATGTATATATATATATATGTATGTGTATATGTATATATATATATGTATGTGTATATGTATATATATATATGTATATATATATATATGTATATGTATATATATATATATATGTATATGTATATATATATATATATGTATATGTATATATATATATGTATGTATATATATATATATATGTATATATGTATGTATATATGTATATATGTATATATATACATATATGTATGTATATATATATATGTATATATATGTATATATATATATATATATGTATATATATATATATGTATGTATATATATATATATATATGTATGTATGTGTATATATATATATATATATATATATATATATATATATAATGGCTTGAGTATTTGGGTAGTACCCCTCACATGATAACTCAAGTAAAATTAAAGAACACTTTACCCAAAATGACAATCCTTATGAGTTTTAAAACTACCAAAACTATGGATGGCTCCATTGTCCCATAGCCTCACTATCTTGTCTCTACATTAAATTTATATTATTATTTTGGGGATAACCACTTATTAGTGGACTATAAGAGTAAATGGTTAGAGGCTTCTTATGGAGGAAAAACTAAACCCTACAATTTTATAATATATTGTTAGGTACATGAAAACTAAAATATGTATATAGTATCTTCTAATGGCTTAAGTATTGTGGAAGTGCCCCTCACAGCATGACTCAAGTAAAACTAAAGACCACTTTACCCAGAATGACGTCTCCTATGAGTTTTAAAACTATCAAAACACACTTTATAGGAAATCAAAGAAACAAATTAATTCAATTTCAAATTCAAATAAAAAATCAATATTTTTATGTACATAAATCATAAATCAATCTTAACCCCTAGAACAAAAGTTATAAAAGTAATTCTCAAAAATTTAGTGTTCACCAATATGTTTTACCCTATTTTTGTTAAAAAATAAAAATATTGTGTTAATAGGTGAAAACTATATAGATATCATAATGTTAAATGTAAACAATAATTAATAGTTCTAATTTTGAAAATTAATAAATATAAAAAAATTCTATTTTTAGAAAACACTGAGAATAAATGTACTTAGCTCAAACTAAGATTTTTGTTGATTGTTCTAGATATTTGAAAGTGTAAATCAACAAAATATATGACTATGAATTCTCAAGATCAGGAATAAAAAAATTGAAACTCTTTCTAGATAGTTGTGCATTATATCAAAAGTAACAAAATTCATTCATTTATGTTGACTACAGACTTATCCCAATTGACTATGACTGATGATTGATAAAGGAAGATAGAAAAATAAAAATTATAATAGTGACAGATCAAAATCAAAATCTAATAATATTCATAGATAGGAATGTTGTTTTTAGATAACAACATAGGTCACTCAAATATTTTTATATTAGTCTTATCCATGTTGATTATGATAAAATATTACTATTACACCTTTTATGCTTGTGTCTACTAGTAGGTTGAGATATTATTATTAGAATTGTGCCATGTCAAATTAATTATTTTTATTATTTGTCTTTGAAACCTTAAGGCATCCTTAAAATATTAAAACCTTCAAAAAGGAGAGGGAGAGTGTAATGGGTTAATATAACCCCAAATCATTCCCTTGATGAATGAACATTACCTACATATCCAATACCCCTAAGAGGGAAATCAAGCCAATGTATTTCTCCCACTTGGTGTGATTATGAAAATTTGATCCTTGACTATGTGTATGTTAAAACATGGATTTGATACTTAGAAATACTTTAAAATGATAAATATTGACTTTATTTTATATTATTTAAACTTGGCTTATGGATACTTCTTTTAAATGATATTGAATTTTATAATAGTAATAAAAAATTGTCAATGTGCAATAGTGTGTAAGTCTTTAATAGATAGTGCCAAGATATGAATAATGAATTACCTTTTCTATATTTACAGAAAAAACTTTTGATGATTTATTTTAGCTAACCTTATATAATACAAGGGGAGACCCAAAGTAATACTTCAAATTTGAGAAAATATCCATTATTTGGCACTGGATGCATCCAATATAGGTGGATAGGCCCATAATAATGACCCTACCTACCTAGTGTGGATTTGTCCCAAAAAGTCAGGGAGAGCTAGGCAATGGCCATGGTTGTGTAATGTGAACTTGTCTTATAAATTTAGTGTTGTATAAGTTAATTTGAAATTTTGACTTTGGAAATTATATGTAGAAATGATGGCAAACAAAGGGTCAAGACTGAATATAGATAAATTGTCTAAAGAAATGAAAAATAGAAGTCAATTTGGGTACAAGTCAAGTTATTTAGGATAAGTAAAGAATTAACATTTTCAAGTACCATTGACCATATTTATGTGTCTATAATAATATCCTTGACTCACCTTTACCCAATGATTTTATAATGCCTACATTCTTGTTATATTATGGGCATGGTGATCCTTATTTTCATATTACATAATTTATATATTCTCTTCTGAAATATAATGATAATGATATTTTTTTTTCTAAAAACTCTACCTAGAGGCCTAATGTGTCATGCATTGAATTGGTTTCACACACTCCCTATTGGAATTATAAATACATATCTTGAGTTGTAAGAGGTCTTTATGTCACAATATATCAATAATAAATTACCAAGGGATAATTTTGAGTGTCGTTTGTCTCTTATCAAGGAAAAAATAATTTTTTCATGATTATATATTGCAATTAAGTCCAATATGCACTCATTTATATATCAACTAATATAATTAGATAAATAATATATTTTTATAGGGATACTAAATATTATTTTAAATATAAACTACTTTATCATACTTTTGAATCTTTCAAATATCTTTGTTATGAATATATGACATTAGGAAATTAGTTTTCATGTTCTCAAAATCTTAATCATAATAATCAAAGTCTTATTTACACTTCTCCACTTAGAGGTGAAGATCCTAAAAAAAGACATAGTCACCATTAGATAGAAAGAGTGTAACACCTACTAATATTTGTATGCCTTCTTTTAGTGTATCATGACAATTTCCTAAGTTACAAGATACTCCAACTGTAATAAAAAGAAATATGTCAAACATTAATTCAGTGACACTCCTCCCATTAGATATCATGATACATATTTGATCCAAATGAATATAAAGACATTATTTTGCCTATCATAGAACTCATGGAAATTCAACTAATATATTTAATTCTATAAAATACAATTTTTTTAAGCTTATTAAGAAAGGTGGCATTTAAATTATTGAACATCCTAAGAACACCAATATCTCTCATAGAGTTAAGAAATCTACTCCACATGATGTGTCATCTACTAAGAAATATATAATAAAGAAAGAGTTTGTTAAGAAATAATTATGTAAGTCTTAGAATGGTGAGGATGTTTTAGGGTAAATTTCAGTGGTAAATATTGAGGTTTAGGAAAATTGAATTTGGTGATTTTTGGGAGTAGTACATAGGGCCCGTTTGCCTAAAATTTTATGGTGAAAAAATTTTAGGGGTCATCTCACCAATACTTTAAAATAATTATGGGGTTATCAATGTAATTAAGCTTATTTTTATAGTATATATGCTCATAGGGGTTAACCATTACCACCCAAGTATCTTTATTTACTATATTGCCTCGATATCTTGAGACTTGAAGCCACCCGAGTTCTTCTTACTGATAGCACTATACTACCTAAACACATTCTATCACCAAAATACTTTATGTCACTTGATATAACTACACCACTTGGTATCAATTTAAATCTTGGTAATACTTCATCACCTAGTAGCACTATACTATCTGGCAGTATTGTGTCATGTGGTAGCACTGTATTTCCCAACAATAGTGTGTTACCTAGGATCACTGCACCACCCAGTATAACTTTACCACTTGATAGTTATGTACCAACTAAAAATGTTGTACCACCCAAAATCACTTTCCCACCCAATACCATTCTACCACCATCTAACACAGTCTCATTGGTTGCTATCACCTAGTTGCATTTTACTACTTTTCAATTACTATCATCTAGTAGCACCTTCCCAACTACTATTTTCCATCTACATATTGAGTATTTTAGAATAATCCTTTAGTTATAATGATGTCAGGTTTTAATGGTAAAGCTAAAACACCACAAAAAATATAAGTAAAATTAAACATATTATCTTATTTTAGAAACCTAGGAAAGAAGACTGCACAAATGTCATGCACTCCAAATATAAGTAATTATAAAACTCTTTAATTTTTTTTTTTTAATTTTAAAATAATTTTAAAACTATTTTAATGCATAAATAACCATAGATAATGATACTATTTCATTATAAATAATTAATCCCAATAACTTTTCACCGCCTAAAGATTTTATTAATGGCATGCCACCCTTAAAAAACACTCATCTGGGCACTTTAGAAGAGAATTGTAGTTCTCTTCAGACACTAAATTTACTCAAAAAAATTGACATAGGAAGAGAAGTACATGGAAAATAGTAAGGTCTTTTCAATTTGACTGGACTAAAAAATATCCATTTATAGAACCTGTAGAACTAGAAAATGGTAATGAGCCTCCAACAGAATGTAGATGTATAATATGTAGTTGGAAACTAGGAAAGAACATAGAATGCAACTTAAATTAGACACAGTTGAGAAACATTGTGGGAATATATATATATATATATGTATGTATGTATGTATGTATCTATATATATATATATATATATATCTATATATGTGTATATATATATATGTGTGTGTGTGTGTATATATATATATGTATGTATGTATATATATATACATATGTATATATATATATATATATGTATGTATATGTATATATATATATTCCCAAAATATTTCTCAATTGTGTCTAATTTAAGTTGCATTCTATGTTCTTTCCTAGATTCCAACTACATATTATACATCTATATTTTGTTGGAGGCTCATTACCATTTTCTAGTTCTACAGGGCTTATAAATGGATATTTTTTAGTCACAATTGAGAAACATTGTGGGAATATATATATATATATATATATATATATATATATATATATGTATATATATATATATATGTGTATATATATATATATATATATTTATATATATTCCCACAATGTTTTTCAATTGTGTCTAATTTAAGTTGCATTCTATGTTCTTTCCTAGTTTCCAACTACATATTGTACATCTACATTCTGTTGGAGGCTCATTACCATTTTCTAGTTCTACAGGTTCTATAAATGGATATTTTTTAGTCACAATTGAGAAACATTATGGGAATATATATATATATATATATATATATATATATATATATATATATATATATATATATATATATATATATATATATATGAAGCACCTAGATGGATAAATAATAAGAACACATAGATGGAAAAATGGATAAGAATGCATGCATGTAAAAAATATATGTGAATACAAAAAATGATAAAAAAATGACAAAAACATCTTGCTGAGAAGGGGGGAACAATCAAAGCTCCATTTGGAAAAGTTATGTAGTCCAATCTTAAGGTAAAATATGTACAACTCTATACTATTTTCCACATTTTAAGAAAGGTCAAACCCATTTTTGATTATTTAGATTATAAGATTTTGTTTCAACATAATGGGTTTCTTGATATTCCATAATCACATTGGTTAGATAGTAGTGCTTGGGAAATGCAAAATGTCTTTCAATGGTCGAGAAGGAAGATTTGAAAGAAATTTTTAAGAGATCATTATTTATCTCACTATCCATTGATGAGGTCACTATAGTTGACAACAAATCATGAGTTTACATGCATGTGTATACCTTTGAAAACTATTCAAGGCAATTCCATATATTAACTAAGCATTCTGGAACACTATTATGGACGGGCTAGGCAGGCTGGGTAGCAAACAGAATTTGAAAGCAACGGGTGGCAAGCAGGAGTTTCCAGAATTTGAATGTGATGGGCAGCAAGCAAAAGGCACCTTTTCAGACTTGGAAACCAATGGAACGCAGGTATGTGGCAAACTGGTAGTGGAAAACTAGGCTGGAGGAACAGATCCTAGAGGATCAGCAGGAGGAATTGAGAAGAATGTAGGGTCTAATAAAAATAATGGTAAACCTTCGAGTGAATCTGACCCTTTTTGGGGGATCCATGCACCCCAATGGGATCCTCTTCCTGTTGTGGGGGGGCAAGAGCTTGAAAAGGAGAAAGAAAAGGTTGATTTTAATAAGGAAAATTCCCCAGAAGCGCTGAAGGTAGAGCATCTAGAATAGAGGAAGTGGTCATCTCTGTTTGGCAAGAAACCCAATGGAAAATCTCATTTCCCACCGGTGAATGCTAAGTCTTGCTAGGAAAAAGGTGAGTTTCAAATTTTTATTCCAGATCCTCTAATAGATTTTAATGTGTCTTCTATGGATTTCACTCTAGTGGGTAAATTCCTAGGAGCAAGACCAGATCTTGAATCTCTTATAAAAATGTTAAAAGGAAATGGGTTATTAGAGGAGAGGTAGATATGGCTCCAATGTTTAATGGTTTCTTCTTGTTTACATTCAATTGTAAGGAAGACATGAATATGGTTCTATGTGGAGGACCGTGGTCTTTCAGTAAATGCTCTCTCATTGTTAAAATTTGGGAGCCTAATATGGATCTCTCAGATTCATTTTTCTTATCCACTCCCATCTGGATAAGACTTCCTGGCCTCCCATTAGAATTTTGGCATGAGGACATTTTTAAAGAAATTGCCAGTTCTCTTAGGGAACTTGTGGCAGTGGATATTACAACAGCTACTAGATCTAAACTTCAGAGTGCCAGAATTTATGTTAAAATGGTAGACTTGAATCATCTTCCAAAAAAAGTGGATCTACTATCAAAGTTTGGTAAGAAAACTCAAAGGATATTTTATGAAAACTTGGCCAACTCCTGTTATGCTTGTAAGAAACAGGGGCATCTAGTCAGAAACTGCCCTTACAAAAGTAAAAATCACTCTAGTAGTGTTCTGGAAGGGAGTAAGACCAAGATGCAGCAAAGGAAAGTTTGGAAACCCAAAGCAGATTATCAACAAGAACAACAGAATAACGAAGATGTTAAAGGTCTACAAGCTGAGGTGGAAAAAGAACCTTCTTCTCAAGATCCTAATGTCAAACATACTGAAGTGGATAAAGAGCTTCCTCTTGAGGAAGAATATTTGGTGAAAGAAGGTTATGGGCTGCAACCAGAATCCATAATACCTGTACAAAGAATAGAAGACTTGACAGATCTATCAAACCAAATTGTTTCCTACCAAAGGATAGAAGATCGATGGAGAGATGTTGTTGATAAAGCTATGTTAGAGGGAGGTGAATTCTTGGCTGAAGATGGAAAAAATTTAGAGGAAGGAGACCTTCTTTTTTATCAGTCTAAGGAGATTCTGGATGATAATGAATCCCCTATGAAAGAGCCTCCTGTGAACGATAACGGAGAAAACTCAAAGCAAATTCCAAACCAAAGAAAAAGGGCTAAAAAGAAGACCAATACCAAGGGGGTAGAAACAAGAAGCAGCAAAAAAGATCACCATACTAAGGTGAAACATGTTGCTTCTAATCTGGTTAAAAATGGAAAAAGAGATGAACAACATTTTAAGGTTAAACCAGATGTTGGTTCGCCTGACAAACTAGGAAGAAGATCCATTAGGAAAACTAGAGAGCTAGAAAGTAGGTAGAATATTGCTGATGGCAGGTAGGCAACTATTCTAGATTTTACCTCTAAAAGATAGATATTTGATCTTTATTTGGGACTTTAGGGGGATGATTACAAACTAGTTTCTAAGGTTGTCTTTGTATAACCTGTTCTTGTTGCTACTTCTTAGTAGGTCTAAGGATTGCTTATCCTGATGCATGGTAAAGCTTTATCTTTCTCTACTGTTAAAGGGTTTCGGGGTCCCTTCAAAACCTATTTTTACCTTAATCTAAAACTATCCATAAAATGGTAGAAAATTATAATGCAAACAAATTTCATAAATTGTTTGTTTCAAATTTAAGAGATAAAGATGGGATGGATGATTATTCCATAACTATGAAACTAGTGTGTGTTGGTGTTGATGTTGCATTAATGGTGCAGGAGCATAGTGGTCTTTGTGTTCATCTTCAAATAATAGTTTCTCCATTTATGATTCCAATTCATTGCATGGATCATAAGATGAGTCTTGTATATAAAATTTTTAGCACATTCAATAATGTCTCAAAATTAGAACATCTCATTTGTGACTTGCATTATTATATGTCAAATAGCCCAAAAAGATTTTTGGAGTTCCAAAAGTTTGAAATTGGGATGACTAATGGTAAAAACTACTAAAAGATGTTGAAACAAGATGGATTTCCATGTATAAACCTACATGCAAAATTTTTGAGGAATATCCATATTTAATAGGTTTGAGAGAACATGTATGTCAATCTTTAGATATATTATACACATTGAATGAAAGATTTTATGGACCTATTTTTAGAACCTGGCATATTTTGATAGATTTTTAGGATCATGAGAATTATTTGAAATTTAATATTAATGATCATCTTTTTTTGTGGTAAATGGAATTGAGATCCCAATGCACACTTGTTATAGAAGGCTTAAAGTTATGGCAGCTGAACTTGAAAATGTACCTGTAACATGTCTCTATGTGATGCTATTTTATCTAAAACATGAATTAAATTAAGCCAAATCTTTCAAAGTTTATATGTTGAGATCAGAGAACATTTTCAAAGGGATGAGTTGATGGAGGGTATGGGAGTTATGAATCCCATTTTTTAGAACAATGTTAATAGTCAATAATAGATTAGCAGTTGATTCACAAATACATCAGTTCAATTGTCAAGCATTTCTATAGATTTGTAGATGTGAATGGAGTTGAGATTAAAATTATTTTAAATAAACAATTACTGACATCTCAGTCAACACAGTTTGGAATTACAATGATGGATCAATTTTAGTGTTTAAGTGACCCAACTAAAAATGGTACAATTACATGGTTATGGAAAAAAACTGTATCTTAGTAGTGTCTTAAAAGAAAGTATTAGTGAATATTTTAGATTATATAAACTTTATAAAACAATAATTTTGGGTTTTGTGGAAGATGAGTGTTTTTTTAGTCCATTATCTTTCATGAATTCAAAACTTATAAATAGATTGGATATAAATCTAAAGACTTGTTGGAGACTCTATGTTTCACATTATTCTATGGAAAATTTTCCCTATGAAATAGCACTGGGAACATGGAGTTCTCTAGTTAAAATAAGAGGTGTTAGTAACACAACTACCAATACAAAGGATGTGAATATCAATACCAAATATGGCACTATCATGGTATATGCAAATAATACTTACAATGAACAAGTTTCTCAAGGATTATTTTAGTTACTCGAGTTTTATTTTGATAAGTATAAAAATTACTATTTTTTTAGAATATTTCATATTTTTTCATCTTAAAATAGTTTAACTCGTGTAATCTATTTCATGCATGTAAACTAATTTCTAGATTTTTAAACTATATGGATTAATTGACAGTCAATTAGAACTGTTGTCTTTATTTTCACACTAAAAATTATGAAACTTCTTCAATAGATTGGAATTAAGCACTTTATTTATCGTATTACAATTTTGTGTATTTCAAATATTATAAATTCTATAACCATTGAATATTTAAGACTAGACATTATGTTTGATGAAGACCACAACACATTTATAATCATAAAATAGTAAACCAAGAGTAGTTCAAACATAGTGTAACACATATTATATCTTTTCCCCTATAAATTAATAATTGTTTAAACAATAAATTAAAAATTCTAAGTATTAATTAATTAAATACTACAAAACATTTACAATCCTGAACATAATACATTTGAACATAAGTGTTTAATAGTTATCAAGCATTTTGAACATTGTAAATAAGTCAATCATTAAGAAGCAATCATAATCATACTTAACATTCTATAGATAAATTATTGAGCATTTGCATTTATACTCTATAGAAGATCAAGCATTCACTAAAGCATTCACTGAAGCATACAAGTCTATGTGTATACATACACCATAAGACACCAGTTTGCATCCCATTAAAAATTCTCCAATCATTAAGCTTTGTTTTTTTCATTATTTCTAGTTTATAGTAGTAATTTGGAGATATTATGCATCTATTTAATACATGCATAAGTTTTGAACCAAAATATATAAAAATGTTTTAATTACACCAATATTATTCTATTGCACATTTATATTTGAACCATTACACAATTATATAGGAAATGCCTTTCCTATAATTGGGGAGCTCATATTTCCACTATAATCTCCACATATCCCTATAATAACTCAATCTAACAACTATAACAATAAACTTATATAAATTATAGTGTTGTTACATAACAATATAACTCTAAATAATAATATGTTCTAATAACTAACTTACAACATAACAATAAGTACTATTTACTCTACATTAAATACCAAATGTAAAAGTTAATTTTCCTAGCATTGCCTCCATAATAGTTGATATTTTTTTTTGATATATAATAGTTTTTTTTATCAGAACTAGAACTAGTTATGGATCACAAATTGAGGGCCCAATCCCCAAAGACATAATGACTAAAAAATAGAAACATCCATTGGCACAGTGTCACCAAACATAGAAATAAACACCAAGCCAAAGAAAAAAACCATATCTAAAATAGATATGATTCAATGCTAAAATATAAAAAATAAACCATAGATAAAAACAAAGGAAACTAAAGAAAGACCAAAAAATAACTACACAATACAAACTTGAGATTCTAGCTAAAAATTAACCTTTCACTACTAATAGAATCCTACCCTTGCTAAAGAGCAAGGTTTCCAATGTCCATTGCATGATACCATTGATGGAGTTCATAGCATCAATTTGTATCCTTTTATCTTATAATTTAATAACTCTTTTCCCTTTCATGCCATAATTAGGAGTCTTTAGATCATTTGGTTACTCTGAAATAGACATAACCTCTCTACTAGCCAGATCTTCCCTTTCATCATCCCCATCAGCTTCTAACCCTACTACACCTTCCTACTACTAAAAATAATATAATTCAATTGGAGATTGGTTATCCCTTATACATGGAAGTTGCCATGATAGTTTATTTTTCCAAAAAAAAGTTAGAGAAGAGGAGGGGTGGCCTAACAACCTATTAATCAGAAATGTTGAAGTCACCAAAGCCTCTACCTTTTGTGGGCTATCAAGAGTCACCTAAAGAAAAGATATCGATGAAGGTGTTGATGATGAAAATTGTACCATCAATGAATAAACCCTTTTACCTAATGTGAAGATTAGGGTGGAATCATACCAGTCTAATCGTGGGGTTTTAAAGGTTTGTATATGATTTTAAAGATGTGAGAGTTTTTTTATAGGTTTTAGGAAATAACTAATAAGTTAGCATACACATATTATTCCATTATAAAAATCAAAATCCCACTTTATCAACCATGAATTAGTTAATATGAAAATCCATAATCTATTCTATTTGATAGAGAAAACCTATGAGTTAGATGATATCTTAAAGAATATAAATCTGATTCAGTAAATATATATTTGTTATAAGTATATCTTACTTTCTAGTTATAATATTCTCCAATTTTAATTCAAGAAACAACCAAAAATATAAATAAAATATTTAAAAAAAATATAAAGTATTTAATTAGTTAAACATTTAAAAGAGAGACACAACAAACAACTACTTAAGTAACCAAAACAATCTAATCTAAACTAAAGACAAACTCAAAATAAGATAAAAGCTTAAGAATGAAAATAGTCTATAAACCTCGTGTAAAAACAATTAATCTAATGAATTATAAAATAATTATTAACTACAAATAGTGAATCTAAACTAAATAGAAAAATAATAATAATTAGAAAACTTAAATAGATTTACAAACTAATTAAAATTAAGCCTAAACTCTTAAAATAGCATATACTTTAAATAGAACTAAAAGAAAATTCAAATTAAAATAAATATCTATTACTATCGAATCTAAATGAAGCACAAGAAATAAATTAAGGAACTAATTAAACTCTAAAAAAAAGAAAAGAAACTTGAAAACAATATAAGAAAAGAACTAAGAAACAAAAGTAAAAACTAGATTTAAAAGAAAACTAAAAATAAAATTGTATTAATGTTACAATCAAAATAGATTACAATAAAGAGTATGTGTCTCAAAAAGAGTCATTTTAGCATAAAAAGATAACTTTATTGAGAAAATCAACATTCTTCCTTTACAAAAACTTCAGTGACAACTTTACAATCAAAATAGATCAATGAAGTGTCATAAAATAGCGATGTGTTTATCATTATTCAAGTTGAATATTTAGAATATGTGCATAGGACTACAAATAGCAATCATCAAAATATGTTTAGTTTAGAAAAATTTAGATAATCAATATTAAATGATAAATAAATTTATATATACCTATGTTGCATAAGCAATTACTCAACTATTAGATAAAACACCATTGGGTCTATTTGTAGGAGTTGTACTATCTCATAGAAGTTGCATAGAAAGAAAAAAGATGAATGATTGACCTCAAAAAAATCTAAGGCCTCAATACCTATTATTGTTTTTCTATCTTCAAATGAATCCTTGAACTCCTTTAATAACTTCTAACTTAGTTGCTAAATAAGTTATAAATAACTTTAGTTAGTTATTAGTTTATGGTAACTAATTGATTTTTAAAAAAATCAATTAATTATAAATAAATATTGGTTAAGGATAGGTTTAATTAAGACTTAAAAGTCTTAATTGATCAATTTATTTAAATATAGAATAGGGGTACTAATTTAAATGGGTGGGAAGCCTCATCGATTAATAATATAATAAGACAAGTCAACGGTTAATAAATCATATTTATATTAATCTATAATGCATGTCAAAATAACTTAAGCATATATATTTATAACAAAATTCAAAACTGTTACATTTTCTAAAACTTATCAAAATATATCATAAGTTTGAAAACTAAATTATCAAACTTAAGTATCAAGTTCTATCATGAAAAAGTTTAGCAATAAAATAAAGTTTATCTTCCCCTAGACATCCAATAATCCTTTGAATCAGATTGCACCTCACTCACATGTTTTTCTTGTTCATCAAGACAAAATTTATACTCCATCTCTATTGTAGGAAATTGCACCAACCTTGTTCCTAAGTTGTATTATCATCAATATCTAGTTTGGTCCTTTTCAACATCCTAACCTCCATGGGTGTATTAGGCTCTAACTGACTTTTAGCTCTCTTTTCTACATTTTTTTTTGTAGTGGAAGGTGGAACCATTTTCTTTCTTCTACAAGCATATCCTCATATTCCCAAGTTCAATCTTTTAGATCCCAACATATGTTCACTATGAGAAGTAGTCAAAACTAATCCTTTATCCTTCATAATAGGTTCTTTATGAGAAGGAAAAGGTGCATCATAAGGAATGGTCATGTTCCTAAAATTTTTAGCATGAACTATATTAATTTCTAACTATGTGGCTTCATTTGTAGGAAGAGGATCAATAGTTGGCTAAATTATTTCAACATTAGGAGGCTAAAGTGGTAGTTTTTGAGGGTTATTATCCAAATGGTGGGATGAGATATTTTGATAGAGTGTTTGGGTTCCAAACATATGGCCTATGAAACCTCTATTACTCCTATAACATATATTTATTAGGTTAGTAAGAAAATTAATTAAGATATCTTAGAAGCTAGGATCTGAGGTGTCAAAATGTATAGACATTATTGTTTCCCTATGGAATCTAGGACCGAAATTCCCTACATAAAAACCACCTATAAGGAAATTTGTTTTGGGATTAGAGTAATTAACATCACTACTAAAACTCTATCCCCATCCCTTATTGTCATTACTATTAATTAAATTAGGCTGGTCCCACCTTGACATTATGTACATCTTGAAATATAAAAAATTTAAACTAATAATCAACAAAATGATAAAAATAAGCAAGACTGAATACCTCATATACTATCATTGTTCAACAAATTAAACCAAACTAAACTAAAAATCATATTTGAAACATAATCTAGTTGGAAACTAGACATCTATCAATAGGTATTTCAGTAATCCATCAATTTATAGCAAGCCAATCTAGAAATGATGTTACTATATTTTCAACATATTACATTCAAATGAACTATGAACTTAACTATCCCAAATTTAATGATCAAAATTTTTAGCATGAAATCATCAACTAATATCTAAAACCGTCACTAATTTTTCCAATCTAAGGTTTTAATATAAACTTAAAATGATAAGGATCAAGGAACCCTAACCTCAATGTCCATTTTCAAAATAAAACATAAAACTTCAATAGTGAGGTATAATTTCAATAGAAATCTCATTTTAACTGAATCCTTAAAATCAAACTTGCAATTATAAGCTAGCAAGTAAGCTCATAAATTTAAGATTATCTGTATATATCTATTGATAATTTTCTAGCATATCAGCTTCAAATGGCTAACTAAATCCATTCAAAATTCCTTCATAATAAACCAACTTATAACCTCAAAATTGTCAACCAAAAATCAATTATATTGAATCTAAAAACCTTAGATTTTTTCTGAGATAATCTTAATATACCTAATCCACAACAAATAACTAAACTAAAACCAATTTTTGGAGTCTAAAATTTTCTGTACTTCTCAAATATACAGGAAAACACTATTAAATTTCAATGCACATGAAAATTATCATATCATTATATGTTAAAAAATATCAATACAAATCATTTTATGCATGCAAATCCTCTTATAAAATTTAATCACTATACATAGACCATATGAATAGATCTATTTTGTAAACCCTTTTGATATACTTCCACAAATAACTGACTAGTTTTATTTAAAACTCTCTTATAAATTAACCTATGAAATTTTTGAATGACCAAAAACTTCCCCAACAGAAACCCAAAAATGTATCATTTTTCTTCAAATTTTTCAAAACTACACTAAAAATGACCAAGATTCATTCATGAAATTTGAGGTTAAAATAACTCTTTACCCAAATGCTTTCAAAAATATCATTCTAAATATCCTAAGTGAATCTCTAAATGTATATCTAGAAAACATTACCTTAGAAAAGTGAGATATAATCCATTGAGAAGAAGTATATCTACTATTTTCAAATCAGGGTTTAAGACAAAATTTAAACCTTTGCCTTATTTTGAGTAGTATCCAAAAAAAACCTTGTAAATTACTTTAAAATTATCAAATACACATCATTTAACAAATAAATATTTCATGCCCATCTAATTCAAAATTTTAAAGAACCACTACATATAAATTTTTGTATATGAACCCAAAAACTTGCTTCATTTTGACAAACTTCATGAATGAAAGCTAGGCCTTGATCTAAAAATACCTTTTTTCTTCAATAAAATAGACAAATCAAAACTATTTTTTTTTTTCATTTATAACATGCATCAAAAATCTTCTAACATTCCAAGTAAGCATTCATAGAGATGAAAAAGCTTTTATGATTCTAGGATTTGATCAAGGCCATTAACTAGAACTTCAAATATAAAGACCAAATCTCAAAATATGCTCAAAAGGGGAAGGTTTAGAGAACTGAGAATCTAGGTAAGAAAATATGTACTTTATTTCTTCCATGCAACAAATTTAATATAATAATTTGAAAGAAATAGAACCCAAAAACACCAATACCATACATTAAAATCTTCATTCTTCATTCTCTTGAAAACCAGAGTTTGAACCAAATAAATTCTATTCTTTCACAAACCCAAAAAATATAAAAAATTAGAAATTTACCATGCATGTTGAGAAAATTTTATTAAAATTTTGATTGAAAAAATGGGAACCTTTGTATGCATGCTAATAATAACCATAAAACCTTAAACTCCATTCTTTCAGTCATATATATAAATATATACATAATCAATGACATCTTAACCATCCACATGTAGATAGATGCATCAGATGTTCTCAAACTATAGCTTGCATTTATTCATAAAAAACCACTAAAAATTAACTTCAAAATCCTATGAATAACCATGTAGACTAAACTTAGCCTTTTTCATGCAACTGAGTGGTAATTTTCTTCATGATACTGTAAAATTTGTAAAAACACAATATTTGGCTTATACTTTATTTTATGATGAATGAAACATACCTGGTTATGCACCTTGAAAATTTTTATACCCAATATCTTTGACAAATATTTCATATCAACCTTAAATATTACCCTACCAAGGATTTATTTTTGCATCTGAGCTTGCCAAAATAAACACAAAATAAGAAACTCAACACTTATATCTACCAACTTACCACCATAACCAACTTAGTGATGTGTTCAAATCATATTGGCTTGCATTTATAAACATATATTTATAAATCTTGTTAAGTCATTTTTTAGCATAAATTAATTTATAGATCAATAAAACTTTATACTAAAACATCTTCTAACTCCTGTCATTCAAATAAAAATTGTTTTGTATTAACTTCACTATACCACCAAATCCTTGGCATATCTTGAAACTTCAAGGCCATACCTTTAAATTTAATGTTTATAACAACTCACATTGTCTTGAAATTTGTGTTACTAACTAATCTCTAGCTCATCAAACCAAAAAATGCATTGAATATCCTTCATAATCAATCCAAAGACCTTTAGACTCAGGGAAATAAACTTTCTCAAAATGAACCTTTATGCCCTTGCAAATATCTATGCCTCAATATCATGACCCAAAAGGTCTTAAACCAAACCAAGTGATAAGTATTTGAATTATATTTAAGATTTAAATACAAAAAACACTAAGCCATTGAAAATATTATGGATTATATTAACTTCAAAGAACACCTTATACCATTGAAAATTATTCCATAAAACAAGTCTTAAATCAATAAACTCACCTTTTCAATATACAAATATTTATATACAGTGATCTTCATTAGAATGTCATAGATGCCTCAAAGTAATGTTTATATACTTTAATAATTGTTAGAATATTGAAATTACTAAGACATAGAATGTTGAATAGGTCCTTTAAATTTTATGAAACTTGAGAACCATGATCTCAAACCATGTAGTTTGGTAATCAAATTACCAAATCATCAAATTAAAAACCAAGACTGCAGGTTAGACAAATTACAATGATAGCATCACTAAATCAACATAAGCATATAAATACATCAAATGTCTATTATACCATCAATAGTAAATGAAAATGAGCTATGAGTCTAATCTATCACTTCAAAATAGCTTTTTGGATGCATTGATTTTCAAATATAATGTTTTAAAAAGGTAATAATCATCGACATATCATCATTGTCTATTATGAACCATTAATAAAATCATCTCATCCATGAAAATAAAATAATCACTTTAAATCTATCAAAACAATCGAAACTAAAAGTGCATTTTCCAACTAAAACTATCTAAAAAATTATTTTGACTAAAAATCAAGATAACTAATCATATTCACAACTATATATATTTATTTTATTCATTACTCCACCATACTTTTTGAAACCACTTAGAAACATAAATATAAATTCATTAACTAATCATTATCATTTCATAATAAAAAATGAAACTAAAAATACTATCAATCAACATGATCCCTGACATAGTTTTAGATTTCATGATAGGGTCATCTCTATGGTAGCAAATATTGATATTTTGAAAAAAACAGGGGAGATGTAGATAATAGGCATAAGACTAGTGACCTTACTAGTCAAATTTATGTAATAAAATTGTGTAGAAACAAATTACCTATGATAAAACAAAATTCTCTTGAGAGTGTGATCCATAAAAATCATTTCTCAAGTAGCTAAGCGCAAACCCCTTGAATAATGAATTTTAGTAAGGGATGGATTATTTGGATAGTATGGCATGAAGAGAGGGAATTGAATAATAAGGAAGTTTGGGATGGATGCACAATCAAATACAAATTCCTTAAGCACAAAATTTAAAAATAAAGTAATAATGTAACAACTAAATATAACTCAGAACATATTATTCATTTATTACAAGAACTAAAATTATAAGAGTAACTTCTAAGAATGAATGATACTTACAAAAAATTTACATATTCCTTATATTCTTCCTTCGCAATGTGATATTTTTCCATTTACAACCTTTCATTGATCACTTCCAAAGTAAAGTAAAATAAACAAAATAACAAAATAAACAAAAACAATGACAAAAAAAAGGCAAAATAGCAAAACCAAAAGGAAAAAAAAATAAAACAAACCAAAAAAATTAGAAAATAAAGTAAAAATAAAAAAAAGAAAGTTAACTAATCATAGAACAACTTCAAGTGATGGTTGTTAACTAAGTAAGGTAGCTAATTTCCTTCAAAATCTTAGAAATTAAAAACATTGTTTCTAAGAAATATGGCAAATATATAAGGTCCAAGCCATAATTAATCAAACTTATGATGTTTTACAAGATCCTCATGGGCTTTATCCCAATAGAAGACTGAATCACAAACATTAAAATTTTTGTTAGAATTTTTTTTTATCAAATAACTTTTTTAATTTTTTTAGCTCTTTCTAATTTCTACAATGATGTTGCTTTGGATTCATTAAGAGCTACTAAATCATGAAATATTTGTTTAATTAAATTGATATATTTAGCCACATATTGTAAATCAGTCATGGCTAAAGAAATATTAACTTCTATTGGCAAAGTAGCCTCAAAACCATATGCTAACATAAAAGGCGGATAACTAGTTTCTTCTTTAATGGGTATTATCGAGAGGTATGTACGAATCTATTGTAGTACCTTTTTCTTCATTTCATAAAGATCAAGATCAAGTGGATATTACACCACTTCTTCTTGACAAACATCAATCACTTTCAAATTATTCAGTGGATCAAGTGAAACACGAATCAATTGACTCAAACTTTTCAAAAAAAGAAAAAAAACTTTAGTTATTCTGAAACTGAATGGACCATATCTAACAAGGATCATAACTCTATTTCTTCCACCATTATTTATGAAAATCCCAATATGATGGAAAAAAAAGAAACAAATCAACTCATTGTACCCTTATGGTGTGATAAAGAATGGGTAAAGCAAAGAATCCCTTAGAATACCCAGAAAAGGTTCTATCAGTCTATAAAGCTTCATAAATTTTGAGATGCCAATTTATTTTGTTGTCACAAACTAATTTATTCATTATAAAAATCAAATTTTTATGTGTGGACTCAGTTTTTCCATTTCCTTATGGATAATACTTAGATGAATGACTAAAAATAATAGAGTATTTTCCTAAGAAATCTAAGAATTCATTTGACACAAATTGAGATCCACTATCTAAAATAATCTCATATAGAACTCTAAATCTATAAAAATATGGTTTTCTACGATATAAATCACTTCACATATTACTAAACTTTTGAGTGCTTTGGCTTTAGGCCATTTAGTGAAATAATGCATAGCTATCAAAATAAATCTATGACCTATAGTTGAAGGTGGGTGAATATCTAAAATAAAATCAATGTCCCACTTTGTAAATGGTTTTTCAATAATGAAAGGATTCAAAGGCATTGTAGGTAATTTATCTCTTTTGACAAATAATTGGCAAGGCATGCAAGAATGAATTAATTTATAAGCATCATAAAATAAAGTAGGCCAATAATAACCTACTCTCAAAATATTATAAGCAGTTGATTTTGTAGTATAATTTCCACCACAATTTCATTCATGACATCCCATAATAACCTTCTAAGTTTTATTATGTGTAATACATCTCAACAAAACTTCATCTCTATTACGATAAAATAGAAAATTTTATAAAAAAATAGAAATTTAATTCTTTTATTATTAATGAATGTCTTTTATTTTTATCTAAGTTATTAGGATAAGATTAATTTTGAAAATAATAAACTAACTCATGTTACCAATTGTCTTAAGATAATAAACATTCTTATTCATTCATTTCAAGACTAAACTTAAAATTTTTAGAAAATTCAGAAACCTTCATGGTATTTAAATGTGGTTTAGCATTTATATTTTTATTAACTGATAAAACTAAAGCATTAATATCCAAAGTAGAATTTTTAGTTAAGTGTTTCACCAATTTTTTACCTTTAATTGTTTTAGAAGTTTTAAATTGAAGATCAAATTATTGATTGTGCAAAATCTACTTAGCAATCCTTCCCTGAATGGTTGGTTGTTTTAAAAGATAAGACAAAATAGGTACATTAGATTGCACAAAAAAAAATTCCCATCAATAATTATCTAAATTTAATCAAAGAAGAAACTAGTGAGAAAATGAATTTCTCAATAAGGGGGTAGCTAGTTTTTGTATCTTTTAAAACATGACTCATATAACCAATTGGTTTTTCTTCATTATTTTCAAATTATTGAGTTATTATATCTCCTATAACTTTTTTTGTAGCATTAATACAGAGAATATATTTTTTTTTGAAATCAAGTTTAGTAAGAATAAGAGCACTTGTAATGGCATTTTTAATAGAATTAAAAGCTAATTCAACATTCTCATCCCAAATATATATTTTATCTTTCTTAAGTTATACTTGCAAAGGATTAGATTTATCACCAAAATTTGAAATAAATTTTATAAATTTTTTTATCATACCAAAGAAAGACCTCAAAATTGATTGATCCTTAGGAGGAAGTAGTTATTTAATATTTTTAACATGTTTAGGTTCAATTGAAATACCATCTTTTGAAATTATGTGTCCTAACAGCTTACCTTTAGTTACACCAAAAACTAATTTTTTTGGATTTAAAGAAATGAAAAATTTTATACATCTTGTGAATACTTCACGAAGAAGGTATAATTTTTTTTTTTAAAATGCATGATGAGTTTATCTAAATAAACCTAAATAACAATGCCTATCTAAAAAAAAAAAAAAAAAAGTTACATATATAGCTCTCTAGAACTTAGCTCTTGCATTCATCAATCCAACTATGAGTGGTAAAATTAGCTTTAAGCCTATCTTTAGGATTTACAAAAATATGATTATAACCTAAAAATCCATCTAATAAAGATATCATTTTAGATCCTGTAACCAGTTGTAAAATATGATCTATGCTTGGTAGAGGAAAATTGTCTTTAACACTAGTTTTATTTAGATCTCTAAAATCAACTCATAACATAATGTCACCATTTTTATTTTTAACTGAAACTAGATTAACTACCCATTTTTAATATGTTATAGGAAAAATGACATGAGCATCAATCATCTTATTTATCTCTTTGTTAATGGTGTCTTCTAACAAAGAGTTGATTCTTCATATTTTCTATCTAACAGGTTTGATACCAAAATTAATAGGTATATTATATCAAATAATTTTAGTATCATAAATTTTAAGATCCTTATATGAATAAGAAAAAATTTCAATGAACTCTTTAAATAATTTAATAAAGCTAACCTTCTCTCTTGTAGTTACTTAAATTTTTAAATAGACAAAATTTGGATCTTCTTTAATGCCTAAATTAATAGGAATGGTCTCACATATGATTCTCCTTGATGGTTATTCCATTCTAAATATTTGAGGCTAATCATTACATGTGAACATAGATTCTAAACTCACCAAACTAGTAGGTAATTTGTTAGTACTTAATTGTAAATAATCTCCACAATTTAATACATAGTCATCATGATAAAAATAATTACCTTTAATGAATGAATATATATGTTAATCACAACTAAAAATAGGCCAACTATCATTAAAATCGGGTATCTTAGGATGAAAAACTTCAGCAAACAAAAAATATTTAGTACGTTCAATCTCACATAGAGTTGGATTGGAATCATAAACAACAAGCTTATCATCTCTAATGTCGAATTATCTAAGAATATGCAAAATGTTAAATGATTCAAAATGATCAAGTAATGATCAAACCCTTTGTGTGTAATGGTGTAGATGAGTTTGATTAGTCTT
Source organism: Torreya grandis (assembly GCA_037957365.1). Classification (NCBI taxonomy): domain Eukaryota; kingdom Viridiplantae; phylum Streptophyta; class Pinopsida; order Cupressales; family Taxaceae; genus Torreya; species Torreya grandis. The sequence continues at coordinate 1,508,999 of JARHVA010002895.1, forward strand.
ATAAATTTTAAGAATTTATCTAACAACTAACTCAAAATCTCTAAAAGCTTCCAAAGGCATTGATATTTAATTATATTGAATTTTTAAAGCCCAATCATAATCCTTAAAATTATGTTGTATTATTAGTATTTTCAAAAGATAGTTTGAAATCGTAATAGAAAATTTTACCTATAGGATAAATCATCCAAATTATAGCACCATTACCTTGTTAAGAGCAAGTTCCATCAGAGTAAAGTGATCATAAAATATTATTTTCAAATATTTCATCATGCTGATTTTTTGGTTCATCCAAATTCAATAATTCATAAGTCCCAATTCTAGTTTCAATATAATAAATTTTATAAGAAGAAGATTATTCAATAGGTGTACCAAAAAAATCTTCCCTTTTAATAAAAGCAATTTCATTATTAATAAGAACCCATGTAATATCCTTCCCAATAAAATCTTTAGTTACTTTAGACCAATTTCTTACTAACAACATTACATAATTAATAGGAATATCCAACACTTGAAAATTAGTCATACATCTAATCCATTCATCTTGTACAATTTTAATGAATATATCATGAAACTTACCACAGCTTTTACTTTACCTAGAATCAACACCAGTAAGCTTCCTACTATATGCTTCATATGATATACCCAATTGATCTACAATGGACTTAGGCATAATGTTCTTTGATGCACCTATATCTAAGATACAATTGTGAATTATTCTATTATAAATCTTAACTGTAACATAGAAATGATGAATGCGATTATCAGGAGGATCAAAATGTTGAGCATAAATGTGTTTATAATTGCTTTCTTCTTGTTTGCTTACATCAACTCTAGGATTTTTCACTACTTCATTAATCTTATCAAGTTGTCATGAAAGGTTAGATTCCTATAGTAAAGAAAATATAGATTTGATTATTTACAAATCATCAATTATGTTACAATTTTTAACATTAAATTGTCTAAAAAATTTAGATTTATATTGTTGATATTGATTTTTATTATATCCAGTTAAAAAAGGAATGTTTTGTGTAGTATTATTATCATTATTTTGAGTTGATTTTCCTTTATCATAAGAAGAAAGTTTATCATTTGTTGTTTTTTATTTTGAGGGGAATTATAATATTTGTTCCTAGTATTTATAACATAAACATTATCATTTTCTGATGGATCATCCAAAGTGTTTATATTGTATGATATATCTTCAGTTATATCATCCTTCCCTTGAAAAAATATCTTGAATTTAAGAACAAAAAGACATGTGTCTAAATTATGATCTAGTTCACATACATTATGGTAATATAGAATGTCCATATTTTTATCTTATTTATTATTTCTATTTAAGGAATAAGGTTTATCATTAAGTTATCTTTAATCAGTGACTAGCTCATTACCTAGACTTTGTATGGCTTTAAATTTTTTTGAATTACCTGAATTTAATCCTATGGATGACATATATTTAAAACCAATTTATTTAAGCCTATTTTCATATTCAATATATAAACCTAAAGTGTCATTATATTCTGTAATGTCTTTATCTTCTAAATCCATTTTATACTTTGAAGGTAAATCATTGCAAAAATAAGTCTAAATAACTTTTTAGAAGGCCTAAGATCACATGGGATATTTTGAAGTAGTATAGTGAATCTAGAAATGAAATGATAAATAGTCTCACCTAGATCAATGGGAAAATTCAAAAGATGATTGACTAGATCAAAATCTTCTTTAACTTTCCCAAAGGATAACTCTAGCCAATATTCAACATCTCTCCAAGTGTCAATAAGCTTAGCAGGTAGACTAAAAAATGCATGATAAGCTTTTCCTTCTAATTTTTGGCAAAAAACTCTTAAGTAATTTTTTTCATTAGTTATTGTAAGAGTAGCATAAACCAATATAAAAGCTTCTAAGTGATCTTCCTAAGATTCTCCAACAAAATTAGAAACTTTGGTATATTTAATCCATTTAGAGAAGGTAACTTACCTGGATAGTTCCCAACATTAATCAGATTAGCCAAAGTCCATGGTGCTACAGCTATCTAATGCTCTTTATAATCTTTTTACTTCATCCTCACCTTTAGTGAGATCATTTTATTGTCTATTATCTTACAACCTGTGAATTAGATCCTCTAGTCTTCATTTTACTACTTGTTTTTCTCCCATTAGTTGATCTCTAATTATAAGTTTTACCAATTTTTACCATAATAGATTGATTATCTTGAACCTAATGTTCTTGATCTATTGCTAATTTCTAGGAGCAATTTCAACAGGCAAAACAAAATCATCAAATGAAAAAGAATTAGAAAGAAAATGAATTATAGGCTTAGTATTAGAAGCTAAAACTCTTGCTCTATCTTCTTAAATTAATATATTTTAATTTATAATGTCTCATTAAGTCTCACATGCAATATTTGATTACCAATCATTTCAAAGTCTCCAATATTTTATTCTTGATTTATGACTTCAACAACCTGATGAAGATATTGAAGATGATTATACCATGCATAATGTGTTAAATTGGAATAAACATCAACCTGATCATCTTCTATATCTATTTTAAGTTGAATAATAGGTGGTTACTGATCTCTAAGTACCATTAGCAATAAGAAATCAAAACTAAAAACAAATTAGATTTCTAAATCAGTGTCCCTAGTAGAGTTGTCAAATTTATTGATGATGACAATTTACCATCAATGAATCAACCCTTTCACCTATCATGAAGGTCAAGGTAGAATCTTACTAGTCTAATCATGGGGTTTTAAAGGTTTATCTACAATCCTAAATATGTGAAGGTTTTTTTGTATAATTTCTAAGAAATAATTAATAAGTTATCAAATCAACTTATTCCATTATAACAATAAAAATCCACTTTATCAACCATGAATCAGTTAAGATGAGAATTAGTAATCTATTTTATCTGAAAAATAAAACCTATGAGTTACATAATTTATTGAAGAATAAAAATCTGATTCTGTAAATATATATTTGTTACAAATATATCTTACTTTATGGTTATAATATTATCTAGGTTTACTTCAAGAAACAACTAGAAATATAAAGAAAAGATTTGAGAAATATATATAGCATTCAATCATGTAAACAATCAAAAAAGAGACACAACAAACAACAACTACCTAAGCAAATAAATAAAAAAACTAATCCAAACTAAAGATAAACTTATAATAAGATAAAAGCTTAAGAATGAAACTAATCTAAAAACTTAGTCTAAACAAAAAAGAGTCTAAAGAACTATTAAAAAAAAATAACTACAAGTAGTGAATCTAAATTAGATAGAAAAATAAGAATAATCAGAAAACATAAAAAAATTTATAAACTAATTAATATTAAGCCTAAACTCTTAAAAAACATATACTTTAAAGAGAACTAAAAGAAAAGTCAAATTAAAAGAAAGGTCTATTACTATATAATCTAAAGAAAGCATAATAAATAAACTAAGTAACTAATTAAACTCTAAAAAATAAAAAATAAACTTGAAAACAATCTAAGAA
>JARHVA010002895.1:1517500-1535000 GCA_037957365.1 Torreya grandis
ACCTCAAATATTACTCTAGTAGGGCTCTACTTCCACATCTGAGCTTACTAGAATGAACACAAAACAAGAAACTCAACACTTATATCTACCAACTTACCATTGTAACCAATTCAGTTACATGTTCAAATCATATTGGCTTGCATTTACCAACTTATATTTAGAAATATTTCTAAGTCATTTTTTATCACAACTAAACTTAGATATAACTAAACCTTCATACTAAAACATCTGCTAACTCCCATCATTCAAGGAAAAAACATTTCACATTAACTTCACTATACTACCAAATCCTTGGCATATGTTGAAACTTCAAGGCCATTCCTTTGAATTTAATTATTATTCCAACTCACATTGCCATGAAATTCATGTTACTAACCAATATCCAACTCACCAAACTAATAAATGCATTGAATATGATTCGTAATCAATCTAAAGACCTTTAGATTTAGGGAAAAAAACTATCTCAAAGTGAACCATTATGCCCTTGCAAATATCTATGACTTAATATCATGACATGAAGGGTCTTAAACCAAGCCAAGTGATAAATCTTTGAATTATTTTGAATATTTAAAGACAAAAAAACTAAGCCATTGAAAATAATATGGATTATCTTAACTTCAAAGAACACTTACACCATTGAAAATTATTCCATGAAATAAATCTTAAATCAACAAACTCACCTCTTTTAAATACAAATCTTTATACCTAGTGATCTTCAATAGAATGTCATACATTCCTAAAAGTTATGTTTATATAATTTAATAGTCGTTAGAATCTTGAAATGACTAAGACTTATAATGTTGAATAGGTCCTTAAAATTTTATGAAACATGATAACCATGATCTCAAACCATGTAATTTGGTAATCAAATCATCAGACAAAATAAAAAGATTACATGCTAGATGAAATAGAATGATAGCATTACTAAATCAACTCAATCATATAAATACTTAAAAATTCCATTATACCATTAGTAGTAAATGAAAATGATCCATGAATCTAATCTATACCTTCAAAATTACTTTTTGGATGTATTAATTTTCAAATGTAATGTTTTCAAAAGGTAGTAATCATTGACATATCATCATTATTTGTTCTAAACCATTGATCAAGTGATATCATCAATGAAAATCAAATAATTTCTATAAATATATCAAAACTATCAAAATTTAAAGTGCAGTTTCTGATTGAAACTTTCTCAAAAATTATTTTAACTAAAAATTAAGATAATTGATCATATTCAGAACTATATATGCATATTTTATTTATTAATCCACCATGATTTTTGAAACCACTTAGAAACATAAATATTGATTATTAAATAATCATTATCATTTCATAATAACAAAATGCATGTAAAATTACTATCAATCAATAGGGTCCCCAACACAGTTTTAGATTTCATGACAGGGTCAACTCTATGTCATCAAGTATAGATATTTTGAAAAAACTAAGAGGGTGTAGATAATAGGCATAATAAAAGGCTCAATAAAAATGGACTTTGATAGTACTTGAATTGAGTGAACAAGATATTAGTTTTTACATCCAATATTTTTGACTCATTTGTTTAGATCATTGAATGAGATCCTTGAAACCTTTTTATGAGACAAGAGGCAATCTTATGGTTAGCTTGATTACATTTGAAAAATCTAAAGGGGAGACCTTAAAAATTAGCAAACTGAGTCCAGACACCAAGTGATGAGGAAATATAAATAGAATGATGTATTGGTTTTGATAAATCTACCAAAACACACACTCTGACATAGCTTATATTGGCCTTAATGGAATCATCCATTTTGATGAAAACACCCAATTTGTTAACTAGTTTCTTGAGAAGAACAAGATCTCACATGGCTAAAATAAGATTATAAAATCTAACCTAAACTAGAGCCTAAGAGATCACTGACACCACTAGCTCAAAAAAATGATGCCAAGGTCACATAAAATCCCCTCTCTTACAAATAAACCATGGTCCTTTAGCCCAAACAAAGTCTCTATCAGCCAAGGATTGAAATGAGAGCAAGAAAAAACCATTTGCTAGCATTGAGAGAGAAGGGGTTTTCTAAGTGGGATAGGTTACCTATGACCATTTTGAGAGGGATTCAAAATAAGGTCTATGTCCCACACATCTTTCAATCAAAGATATCTAACCTCTTTCCATATCAAGCACAAAAAGCTCACCTTCAAAAATTTCAAGTAGAGGAGGAGAGACAGAGAAGATCAAAGGAATATCACCTAAAGAATCCATTTTCAGGGTTTTTTTCATGACTAAATTACCCCTTAAAAACCTCCATGTGTACTCTAACATCCTCATAGATATTTTGCTTTGAAAATTGGCTTTTAGAAATCAAAATAGGATCAACACTAGGTTGATTTCTAAGGATAAGATCTTTGAAAAAAGACCCACAAGAATGAAAAGGATTTGATGCATTAATACAAATAAAAAAATTATAGCCTTTTCATAAACCCTAGATGAATCAAAAGTAGTTCTTGCAAACTACTTCTTTGGAGGGGATCCTTCATTAGACAAGCCATTGAGCACACTTGGTTGTTCCAGTCCTAGAAAATATTCTAGAGGCTCATTAGTTTGGATAAAATGGAAAGTAGAAAACCCATTATAGTTTTTGAATTTTTTTCCCTTCCTTTATCATATTTTAAATTATCAGAGGGCCCCTACACACCTAGATTCATCCCCACATTTACCTTAGAAGCACTAATGATAATATTTTATAAATTGAGTTTGAAGGAGACATGTGCCCCAATTTTTGTTCTCCTACCACCACCGTTCAACCCCATAGTTATCTATTATATTAAAGTAGCTAGTGTGGGTTTCTAGACCTTTGCCTACATCCAACCATCCTTGAGTTCCTACTACCCATGTTTTAGATTATGGTAAAAGCAGGTTTTGAAGGGGCCCCAAAACCCTAGTACAAGGAAAAAAGATAGAGCAACCAAAACACAGACAAAGTCTAAAAACTACTACAAGGAAGTAGCAAAAATAGGTTTTAAATGGACCTGAAACCACCGAAAAGACAACCGGTCACAACCCAAATAAACAAAGATCTGGCAACACCTTAGACATAGGAAGACAACAAGAAAACAAAGAACTAGACCAGATTCTTTACCAGCAAGAGGAACCAGATTATTCATCCAGTTCCAATATCATTTCATTGTTTCTTTTTCTTTCAAAATAGTATCCTGGGTAGTGGTTTCCACCAACATTGCTCCTTTTTTGTGTTACCTTCTTTCTAGTACTTTGTCTCATTCTTTTGCTGGGTCCCTCTAATGCTTTAGTCTCCTCACTGGCTCTTTTACCAATATTAATAGCAACAGCACAAAAATTCGACGTAGCTTCCTCCATTTTCTTTCTATTGTCCTTAATTAGTTCTCGAAGGTTTTTCTCATAGGCTTTGAGCTTGGCTGGGATCTCTCCTATCTGATTATCCATATTGTTGATTTTGTTCCATACCTCTTTCAGGGTATCTTCCATTGTTTCCACTTTCCTTTTGAGGTTCATAACCTCCCTGCACATCCAAGAATCAAATTGAGAAGATGCCTCTGCTTTGCAATTAACCCTGTTCATTGGTGTATGTGTTTCATCATTCAGTTTTTTCCCCCTCCATTCCTTAGAATTTTTATTAGGATTGTTCATATCTTCTTCAGTGATATCTTCTTGACCTTATGTTCCCACTCTTTAATTCCATTTTGAATTTCCATTTCCATCTCTTGATTATCATCTTGCCCTGAAGTTTCCTTTTCATTCTTTGATGTTGGGTCCTCAACAGGGTCATCTTGGACAAAATCAGACTCCACCTCTTTCTAGTTTTCCTCAGTGTCTTCAATTCTATTTGTAGAATCCTCCTCTGTATTGACATCATCTTTTTCATTCTTCTCAGACATTCTTCATCCTCATTAGAGTTTGTAGCCTGACTTTCAGTTCCTTCTTCTTCTTCCAAGTTTTCCTCACTGGGTTTATCAAAACTCTCCCGCTCCATATCTTCTTCTACAATCTAATTTTTAGTACTAGGGAGCTTGATTTTTCCTTTCTCAGTAACACATTCACTCTTTCTGTTCCCTAACTCCTTGTTTTTCCCGTATTTAGGGTGCTTAACCATAGCATTATTCTTACAGTAGCCTTCGATTAATAGAATAAGGCCTTCATGACGAATAGGGCACGTTTCCTTTTTCCTATGAGGATATAAACTTTGGACCAAGGAGAAATGTAGATAAAAGGGAAAAGACAAACTGACCTTGTGCTTGAAATGGTTTAGGAAGACAAAGTGGAATTTGTGCGCACGCTTACTTCTTCCATCCAGAATGAAGTACTCCCTTATGCAGCTTAAGGCATCCCTCGATATCCCTTTAATCTAATCCAATTCAAAGAAATCCCCATTCTTGACCAGTTTTTGCTCTTCCACTTCCATTTTGGGGAACCTACAGAAGGCCTCATTTGAAATGCTTGTCTGTTTGGAGAATTTGAGTCCATCGGTAGGCAGCCCAGTAACCTCAGCTATAAAATCCTCTGTTAAGTTCACTCTGACACCATGCAGGGTGACCCTTTCATCCTTCCAATTTTCAAAAAAAGCCATAGTGATGTGCGGTTTCGATCCATGAAGTCTTTCCATGTAGCTCACAACTTTTCCTTTCTACAAAATTCTCCAGACTTCATTTTTTTCTTTCCATTCATCACAGCTCTTGGGTTCCTGTTTCTGAGGTTCTCCCTTCCTTTCACTTGCCATATTCATTTTCTTAGAACCCCAATTGCTAAGGTCATTGCAATAATCCCATCTGTTGCTGAGTTGATAGGAAAATCAGCTTTGATTGTGCTTATTCAGGATCCTCTTCTCTCTCTTGAGGCCCTTACTCTTTAATGATTGTTGTCCTTTCCCCACACTGCCACTCCTCCTACTAATATTATTTCTTATACACTTCAATCTTTCCTTCCTTTGCATGGGTTGCATCATGAAGAATGATTGCCCTCAAATCCACATTCTTTACTAATGTTTCGTGCCACCTCACTGTTTGACCAGTCTGGACTGCACAATTAGCTAGCCAATCTGCAACACCATTGGCTTCACAATAGCTGTGGGTTATGATCACTTCTTCAAATTTTTTAATTAAATTTTTCATCTCCATTACCTTATTCTCTATGGTCCAAGACACAGTATTTATATTGTTAAGAATATTTATAATATTCAAGGAGTCCCCTTCAAGCCACAATTTGGGATATCTCGAATCCACAGCAATTTTGAGAGTCTGAAGGGCTGCATTAGCTTCAGCAATGTGACAATTCAATTTTCCAATAGGGATAGCTATAGCATCAATTACCTTTCCCATATGGTTTCTCAACACTCCACCACACCCTGCATTCCCCAGGTTCCCTTTGGCCGCACCATCAAAGTTTCCTTTAATCCATCCTTGAGGGGGAACATTCCAAGTAACTCCTACTCTGGGATTATTAGGTTTACCAATAGAATTATCCGTCCTCAAGGGATTATCCACTTGAAGAGTTGAGCTTGAATTCTTTTGTGATAAGAAATTCTCCTTTAAATCTCTTATGATGTTCTGTCCTACCACCCATCTAGGAAGTTCTTTATTTCTAAAGATTCGGTTATTTCTTTCCTTCCATATTCCCCACCAAATATGGGGAAGAGTAAGTTTCCATAAAAAAAAGAACTTCAGGATTCTTTGAGGGGCAGTACCAGCTTTTGAAAGATAATTCCACATTTTTGTGGTGAATCCATGTAATACCCCATAAATTGAGAATCTCCTTCCAAACTAGCTGAGTGAAGGAACAATTCACGAACAGATGATCTCTATCTTCAAGGTCTTTTTTACATAGAATACACCTATTGACAATATTAATTCCGTGTTTCTGTAAATTATCCAAAGTCAATATTTTGTTTTGGAGAAGGGTCCAGATTAAAAAATTTTGATTTTAGGGATGAGCCCCTTAATCCAGGCTCTCGTCTAAAACGGATTGCTGCCATTTCCCTTAGAGGTGAAAATGGAAGAGACTTTAAACTATTCGCTTGGCTCTTTATGCCAAACAATTTTATCTTCAAGGTTAGGATATAGAGATATAGCATTTAGGGATAATTGAATTCCCTTGAGATCTTGATCATAGTCAATAAGGTTAACCCAAGAGTTATTCTACCAATAATGATAAACCATAATTCCCACTCTTTGCTTGCATCTTTCTATAACATCTTTATCTTGGATTTCTTCCTGTAAAGGTTTTCCTTTTAACCAAATATCTTCCCAAAACTTCACCTTTTTACCATTGCCAACTTTCCATGAACTTCTTCTAGAATGTGTTTTGTTCCCTGGACTGCCCCCCATATGGCAGAAGGATGAGAAATGTCTGGAGTAGAAAAGAATTCAGGGAGTGACTTAGCCTTGAATAAGTACTTGTGCTTCCATATTTTACTCCATTCTTTTTTTTCCTGATAAACCCTCCACCCTTGTTTAGCTAAGAGAGCTATGTTCATACTTCTAATTTTCCTTATACCGAGTCCACCTTCCCTGATAGGTTTACATATGTTATCCCATGCTATAAGAGGCATTCTCCTTTTCTTCTCAGTACCTAACCAAAGAAAGTTTCTCTGAATTTTTTCAATAGCTTCTGCAAATTTAGTAGGGATTTTGAAAAGACTTAAAGCATACGTAGGTATGCTTTGAAGACTTTCTTTGAGTAGTATAACCTTTCAATCTTGGCTTAGAAGACTACCTTTCCATCCCGCTAATTTCTTACTAAATTTGTTAATAAGACCTTCCCAGAAAGCTTCAGGAGCTTTTGACCCTAAAGGGAGACCAAGGTAAGTAGAGGGAAAATCACCTATGGAGCATTCAAGGATCCTTACTATTTTGTTATGTCTGTAAATTAGGGTATTTGTAAAGAATACAACATTTTTGTTCCAATTAATCAATTGTCCTGAGGTGGAGGAATACAGATTTATAGCTTCCTTTAGAATTCTTGCTTTTAAAACTTTAGACTGTCCCATGAAAATAGTATCGTCCACAAATTGACCATGGGAGCAAATTAAAGGATGCAAAGAGGGTTTCAGACCTTTAAATGATCCTTTACAAACTAATTCCCCTATGTATCACCCCATACTATCAGCCATGATAATGAACAGAATAGGGGAGATCAGATCCCCCTGTCTTAATCCCCTAGACGGATTAAAAAAATGAGATGAACTTCCATTTACCAATATAGCTATAGAAGTTGTAGATATCAACTATTTGATAATGTCAACCACTCTTTGTTCAAAACCAAAGGCAATAAGGCTATTTGAAAGGAATAGCCAATCCACCCTGTCATATGCTTTAGCTATATCCACTTTCATTAGGAACCCCTCTGTGTTTGAGCTGGACAGTGAATGAATATTCTTATGTGCCGTTATAACAGAGTTGAGGATTTGTCTGCCTGGAATGAATCCATTTTGCTGATCAACAATTAATGAAGGGATCACTTGAATTAGTCTTGTCATAAGAACTTTGGAAATTATCTTATAGAATGAGTTGCACAAACTAATCGGTCTGAACTGATCAGGGCATTCAGCTCCAACCTTCTTAGGAATAAGGCACATAAAAGTGGCATTAATTTCCTTCAGCATTTGTTTTGCTCCAAAAAACTCCTTCACCACATTGCTGACATCCTTCCCTATAATTTTCCAGAGCTTTTGAAAGAAAAACATGGGGAATCCATCTGGTCCAGGTGCTTTTTCTCCTCCTAAAGATTTAACAGCATTGAAGATTTCCTCCTCCTTAGGGATATAACATAACATATTGTTCTACTCCTTCAAGATCAGTGGAGGAATCACTCGTAGGATATCATCCTGGCTTTGCAAGTTGATGTTTCTATCAGCCTTCATCAGGGAAGAGAAAAATGAGATCATTTCCTCCATTATTTCCTTTTCGTCTGTTATCTTCTGATCTCCTTTTTTCAAGTGATGAATATGAGTTTTCGCTCTGTGTTTCAAAGTGGAGAGATGGAAAAACTTAGTATTTTTATCCCCTTATTTCAACCATTTCACCCTATATCTTTGTCTCCAAAAGATTTCCTCCTTAGTTATAATGTCTTGATATTGTATCAATTGATCACTTTCTTCTCTGTGGGATTCTGGGGTATATCCATTTTGCTGTATTTTTTCCTGGATTCTACTGATATCCTCCTTGATGGTCTTCTTTTTCTCAAAAATATTTCCAAAACAATCCTTATTCCATTTCTTAACTTCCTTTTTAACATTTTTTAGTTTGGAGACAACTCTGAATAGGGTTGTTCCCTCAATAGGCTTATTCCACCACTCTTTAATTTTGCTTTCAAACTGTGGATGCTGCATCCACATCTTTTCAAATCTGAATGGATGATTCTTTTTTTGGTTCAATTTGACTACTGTGAGTATAAGAGGGAAATGATTTGAGCCTATTCTACCCATGTTATTTCTCTAACTTTAGAGTTTATCACTTAGCCTACTCACCTATATCCTTTGTTGCCATCTATCCTTCATCGATACATATCACTACCTAGATTGTTGTTGTCATAATTATTACTATCACTACCATCATCATCCTCATTCTTTTCCTACCTAATTATTTTTAATATTATATCAATAATATTTAATATTTAAGAATATGTAAATAATACATTTAACCAACACTTTTTCAAATAGTAAAACTACTATAACAATATAACTCCATATAATATTTACTCTACTATATCTCCATAGAATATTTAAGCTTGACCACAAGACATTTAAAATATTAAAATTATATACCCAAACTATTTGAAACAAGTTTAAAATATCATTGACATGATAAATTATATTGAATAAAATAAGTATTTTTCAAATATAATAAAGTGTTTTTGAAACAAACATAATATAAATCATTATCATTCTAAACATTATAAACTTTTTGAAATAAGCTAACATTTTTTTGTAACAAATTTCCACCCACTTGTTACTTACCATTTATCCCATTAAAACTCTTCTCACTTGACCTACCTATGTACCCTCCATGATAAATCCTTCCTTAAGAAGATCCTCTATAGTAGAATTGATATTTATAAGATTTTATCTCTCCTCATTCACTGCATTGCCAACTAAAAAAATAGTTGGATCCACATCTATTTTTTTCTTCAATAAAATGTCTAGATCTATCCCATGCTGTTTAAAAAATTTCTTCAAAGTGTTGTTGTGTTTATCAATATAACAAGATTTTCCTTGAATTCAATCGTTGAGGTGATACTTTTATGGGAATTTTTCAAATGCACATTAAGAAGCTATGTTTCTTTCATTAAATTTCCATATTTTTCTTGTAATTAACAAATAATATATAAGACTCAAGTGCATAAAAAGTTTAATAACTAAAATACGTGTTAGAAATAATGAAAAATTATAAATTTTTCTTTCTTTGCTTCTACAATAGTAATAAGGTTTATATCTCTATCCCATTTATTGAAATAGACCTAGGATTCTCCATTTAAATTTTACAACCTATTTATCATAATCCCTAAGACATTATCATTGTAAGTTAATATAAATTAACACTAAGTTAATCTTAATTGAATAAAGTATTAATCTTTGAGGGTTCATTTTGAACAAGTGAAAACAAATTAACTCTTTAGGAGTGATTACAATAATGGGAATTGATTTCTTTGATCAATGCTTTTACCCTTATCTCCCATTATTTTAAAACATTAAATTCATCAATAACACGCTCACTTAGATTAGCAAATAGATTTTATAAAAATAAATTATCCAATGAAAATTAGGTATGGAATCATTAGACACATTTAAATCATTAGTGGTGGGTGGCGTAGATGGGGAAGAGGTAGAAGGCACTTATACTACATGCACATTATCAACTTGAATAAATTCATGTGGGTTGATTCCACCTTCAACTAGGGCCATACTTTTAATCTCGAGACACTCTTCATCTAGATCAATATTCTGTAAACATGTAAGACTCTGTAGACTAGAAACACCACCAATAGAGAAATTTGGGAATTCAAAACATTTTAGGGATCCTCTAATCTATGTAGGGAGGGAGATGTTCTTTCCTCTTTCTAAGCCTAGATGGGTGGTGGGGGTTTTGGCATACTTCTTGGTCTCCTCATAGATATAGGATGACCTATAAAACAAAAAATTATTCAAATATGGTAAATTCAAAAACATAAATTAATGTAAATTCAAAATGAAGTTATTATTACATGTACTTAGGGAGATTGCCTCTTCCATTCTGATTATCCTTGTGGGAGTGACTATGGTGGTTTCAACTATAAAAAGAGTAAATTATCTAGTTAATAAACTATGTAAGTATAAGAAACTTCAATTAAAAAAGAGAGATGTAAGGTTGTAAACATTGAATGCATTATCGAGAAGAATGCTCAACAAGAATAATTTGAGAGTCAACCACAAAAAAAATTAATAAACTAATATTAAAAATAAATTTTTCATTAAATAATATAAGGAATAAATAATAAAGGAAATTTGGGAAAACCTACAAGTAGAGATGATACAAAATTAGTTCTTGGGCATTTATAAATTCAAAATGAATTGAATGAAGACTCTATGGACTCGATATCACCAAAGCCCTCAAGAGGACACTGACCATTAGATGCCACCTATTTTCTTGTGCCATATGCATGCATTATTACTTATAATAAATAACAAGCCAATAAATGTTAAAATTTTAAATATGTATAAAGCAATAGAGGTGATTATTTTAAAAACTAAACCTACCTCCTATTTGTCAATAGATAAAGAATTAGCTATCATTTTTCTATGAAGGGTAGTGGTAATTTTAGTATTTTACATGTCATATAAGGCCTTGTAATACAAGGTTAGAATATAATTAGAGTATGAAATGGTGGAAGTGTCCTTATAAAATGCATGATTTAACTTAGCCCTAATCTTGCTAGATATAACTATGCACCAATCATATTTGACACCCATTAGAGAATGAAGAATGTAATAAATAGCCTAAAACAAAATATCCATTGGTCTTCCCTATAAAATAATTCTTCCTTATAGTAAATGCACAATAGCTTTGAGAAATGAATTAGATATTTTTTCAACCTAGATTTCCCTTTTGAGCTGACTATCTATAATGAAAATAGAAAGCATGCAATTAGGACATCAAACTAATAATGATGATTTAGGAAAAATAAAAAAAATTAATATCATTAATAAAATTAGCACTTACCAGTTGGATTTATGGATAATTTATATAAATACTTCAGGTACTTTTTATCTTCATTAGATAATAAAATTTTGATGTTAACAGGATTTTCATATCAATGTAGAAGGCCTACTAAATTTTAGATATCTAATGAAGAGGTGCCAAAGAATATGGATTTAGTGTTAAACCACACATAAAATCAAGTCTCAATATGCTTATAGTAAAAAACTAGAGATTAGAATAGGTTATGGTTGATGGCTGTGTCATATTGAGGCATTTCTAGAAGGCTTATAAGTTCATAGGCATCTATCTAATCCACATAGAATTCTAGTTGGTCTACTAATCGGAGAAAGTTCAAACACAATATATTTTTGAAAATTATGTTTTAGATAACACCTATTTGAGTATTTATGGATTCAAAAGCCATTAACATTTTCTTGAAGACTTGAGAGTTTTAGGTTAATTCTAAAAATAAAAGGAAGGGATGAGAAAAACTTGAGAATAAAGTGTGAAAATGAGGGTACTAGGGAGTATTTATAAGCTATAAAGGGAAATAGAAGAAACATTTTTGTATAATCAATAAGAAATAATCATGTTTCAAAATGTTACCACTTGATAGCAAAGATATCACAAGGAGTGATAACACACTCCTACCTAACATCACATAATTGGATGACACTAATATGCCACCTAGTGGTACATAGTACTGACCAATAATGATTACATAGTCACATAGTGTTATTGCCTATTTGCATAATAATATAATATTGATTAGAAGTGGTTACATGCTACCACATAAAAACATTTTACTACATGATAACATCATGCTGAGTGGTAGCATAGTGTCAAGTGGTGGCATAGTGCTGAGTGGTAGCATATCACTATCTCTTGGTAACATGCTACTACTCATTATCATGGTGATGCACTGCATCATGTTGCCACACAACAACATGGTTCCATGTAATAGCATGATACTACTCAGCATCATGGTGTCTCATGGTATCATGTTACTAGGTGGTACCATAGTACCATGCAACATCATCCTACCTCTTAGCAACATGGTTCAACCTAGTAGCATGATTCTAAGCAATATCATATCACTATTTCCTGGTAATATGTTATTACCCACTAGTAAAAAACTAGCCTATCACTCAATAGAATGCCACCAAGTGGTTGTATAAAAAATAAACAAGGCAATTTTCCCCCCTAAATACATTCATATTCACCAAGGTTGAGAAAATGATTCACCTAAATAAACCTTAGGGGGTTTCTAGCATGATCTCTTAAAATGAACCCTAGGATGGTTTTTGGGGTTAACTCTTTGAGTATCAAAGAACCTGAAGTGGAAGTAGATGTATCTAAACATTTAAATGAAGTTGTAGATACTTGTAGTGGTTTGAATTTGGATATGGCCATTGTTGGGGCCTACAAGACTAAGTACTCTATTGTGGAAGTCAAGACATGTGATAATGGAGGTAGGATGGAGTCAGTACTAGGGGAAATGAATCATGGGTTAAACAACTTATAGATTGAAAAAGGGAGGGAAAACTAGAGATAATAACCAAGGTGTTTGTTGAGGAAAGGCAAAGGTAGGGGAGGTTGTTCACAAACCCTGCTTTACTAAAGTTATGAGAAGGTAGGTATGGAATGCCCTCTTTCCTACTAAATCTATTCCATCATTCATTTTTGAAAGCAATCAATTGAAAGGGGTTCTACACTAGGAATAATTCTTGATAATAAAGAGTTTTATTTACTACTTCACAAGTTTTTGGCCTTCCATCTCTACTTGAACAACTAGGTTGAGGTAAATTGGAAATCTCTTTTAAAATGGGATCTAAACATTTTACATGGTGCATAGGGGTTTTTTGTTTCTCTTTTTAATAAATTTAAAAATAGGGATGTTGTGTTTTAGAAACCCTTCTAGACATGTTACAAGATTTTTATAGTGATGAATCGTTGTCATCTAACCTTTGACCCACTCAATGAGGTTATTAATGTCAAAATAACATGGGTAAGATTACCTTATTTTCCATTTAATTTTTGGTCTGAGGATAATCTAAAATCTATTGGAGATTATTTAGGTGAATTTTTATTTTCAAATAATGTTATAAATTTTTTGATTTATGTTACCTATGCTCACATTCTATTCAATTTAAATTCCTCTACAAATCTTCCATATATCATTTATTTCAAAAGATAAGACTGATCCTGAAGAAAACCTCTCGATTATGATAGACTTCCATTCCACTACCATAAATGCTTTGATATAGGTCATCTAGTCACTAATTATGGCTTAGTTAAGTGTAATAAAAGACCATCTTCATGGAATTATTCTCATACTAAGGTTGATATGGAATAAAATTTTATCAAGGGTTGTGATAGAAAAAGTGAAGCTTTTAATAATCGTGAGAAGAAATTGATTTAAAAATCTATTCCTAAAATACTAGAGATAGTTCTATATTTTATCCAAGTGGAAACTAGGATGGAATATTTGGGTTGCATGGTAGCCAATACGTCTGAACCACCCATGAGAGGAGTAAAGAATGTTTGTGTTTGAGCATAAGTTTGGTTTTCATGAAATGCTTTCAACATCTTCTTAGAATTATGATGAAAAGGCCTAAAAGGAGGCTTCATGTAAACATATGGAGAAGGCCTAATTGGATGTTGGAGTGCATGGTTTAAAACTAGAAAAATGATTTCATGATATGTATTTGAGTGACACCCCAACCTATGGGGATGAGGTAGTAAAATCATAGGAAAAAGGAGATTGGATAGTTGTTAGGAAAAAGAAAAAAAGATAGCTAGATCCATAATAATACTCCAAAACTCTTCATTCCCATAACATGAATGGAGAGTGAGGGTTATATTAATTTAATAAGTTCATGTTGGCCCCCATTGGTGGGTGTAGCTTGGGTGACCCATTTTATTTGGGTCTCAAGCTACTTTTCAATTTTTTGGTTCTTTTGGGTTTTTGATTTTATGTGGACTTTGTCCTTTTTTATTTTCCTATATGGAAAGTTTATTAGTTTAATTTTTTTCTTTTCATAAATAAAATAAGAGAGGGACCTACCAACCCTCAAATAATATATTAAATAAAAATTATGTAAGAAATAAATTTGTAACAAAGGTGTACTAAATAAAAAAGCACATAAGAAAACCATGCCTAATAAGATCAATGATCTAATCATGGTTCCGAATGATCTAATAAATATTTATATTTATAATTTAAAAAAAATTATCTTTAGTGTTTCTATAAAGGGACAAAAATGAAAAAAAATTATGGTTGATGATCAATCTCAATCTATCATGTGTATTGTGTCCTTTCTTAAGACACTTGTTTATGATGTTAAAACACTTGAACACTACTTCTTTGCAGGAGCATGTAACAATATGATACATTTAATATCCCATTTGGATTCTTAAGGGGTTCATTCAAGGGTTGAATCTTATCATTTATATTAAACATAGGCACCCTATTGTAAATTGGATTGGAATAAAAACAATGGTTATAAAGAATATAAGATGAAGGAATGAAAGTACAAGTCCTATAATGGGTTTTTATAAGAATTAAGAAAACTCATTAATTAATTAATAAATTTCAAATTTATTAGCATAATTTGTATTTTTAAAATCATGTGCTTTAAAAAATTATACAATGTATTCACTAATTTTTTCCTGACACCATATTTAGGATTTGCACCATTCATATTCAAAATTATTTATTGCATTAAAGACATATTATCCATTTCACTAATTTAAACAATTTTATAGCTAATAAAAAGACTAAAATATGAGAAAATAAGGGGAAAGAAACCTTGAAAAAAAATTGAATTAAATCAATAAACACTAAAGGGTAGGAGGGAAATAAACCCTAGGTTAGATGGAAGTGTATCAGGTTCACCAAATATATTTTACCAAATAGTCATGCTAGGTTTTAATGACACTAAGAAAATGGTTAGAAAAATGCACAAGGGATATTAGTGACATGATAGTGAAAAATAATAACTAATCTACCCTACATCCTATAACATGGATAAACATAATAATAAGATTTCATGAATAAGTAAAAATATGCATAGTAAGAGAAAATAGTCATGAAACAAGCACACCTTAGAATATTATTTGGATTTTGTAAATGGATTTAATATGTGTAGGTCTATGTTTTTAATTTGTAAAATTTTGATGTTTACTTCTATATGGATAGATTTGGTACCTAAAATTGTGTTGGTAAAAATACCCAAGGAAAATTCATCCATAAAATGTGTTATGTCTACCTTTGTGTTAATTCTATTATTGAGCCCCAAATCTATGTTGTAGTCACTTTTTATTATATTTTTTATTACATGTGTATATAGTGATGTCCTATAATCATATACAGTCTCCTTACAAAATTCATTGGTAAAATTATATAAATTATCATCTTGAAAAAATTCACCATAAACACTTTTAAGAGGAGAAATAAAACTTTAAGGTTGGTTGAGAAACCATTAAGGAATTGGAGCTACATAACTTTAATGATTCAAAATTATACCTATGTAGTCCTTATGTAATGTGAATGGATATTTTTAATAATCACTTTCATCTTCTCTTCCTAGGTGGAGATACAATGACATTCAAAATTATCTTATCCTTATTTTAGTTTAAGTTACAACTAAGCCTTGATGCAAATCCTTAAGCACTAAAATAAATATTAGTAAAGTGTACCTATACTTGAAATTATAGATAATTCCTCTTCATACATGTTATTAAAATTCCTCAAGGAGGTCTTGTATAAATATCCTTCTCTAATTCAAATTAAGAACTTATTAGCATGAAAGGTGACCCAAGGAAGAAATAAGTTGGAAAATAGGTACACACAATACAAATTAAAGGGAGATGGGGAAAGAAAACCACCAAAAATGGTCAAATTTAGTGGTAAATTGACTCCATACATGGAAAATTCATCTAACTGCCAAATACATCTCATAACCAAAAAATAACAAAAATAGAGAGAAGAAGAGAGAGGAGAGATAAAGAGAAAAAAGGGGATCACTAAAATTAGAATTTTTACATTAAAACCAAAGCTAAGATAAATTTCAGTGATGTATCACTAAATCCAAAAATCACCAAAGAGATAAAAAATAAGAAAGAGACTAAGATGGACACACATAGAAAAGAAGGATACATTGAAACCACATGGGAAAAGTGTCAATAATTACCTCAACTAAATTTATGAACTATACACAAATGAAACTAAAATTATTTTAATAGGAAGCCTTATACTAAAATCAAGTGTCTACACTAGGATGGAACTGGTGGATAAATTACACTATCAGTGATTAGGAGGTAGAAACAATGGAAGTTAAAAATAATCTAAAAATGCATGAAATTTAAAACTTGGCTACTGTTGACCAGATTTGATCCTATATGTCAAATTTGGGCCCCTAAGGTAAAAAATTGACTTATAGATGTTTTAAATGGTATATTATATTTTCATGGGGTGAATTATAGTTCATTTGATTTTATTTAATGTTATATTAGCCTTAGTCTTAGTCATATTAATCTATTTATCATATTGGGCCATTCAATGGGCTTTTAGGGGTTATAAATGTAAGTGGCAGGGTTCCCAAGGTTTAAAAGTGTCATTTTTTCCTTTAAAATATCAAGGAGGTTATATTACCTATCATGGATGTCAGTTATATCAGAATATTATTAGTTGTTTTACTAAAACTCAAGAAACCGACTAAAAAAGGAAGCATTGAGCACTTATACATCCCATGGGGAAGTGTGCCACATGGGATAAGATCATGAAAGGACTATTAATATTAATAAAACTCATATAAATGTTTTAAACTATGTATAAGTTCAATTTTTAATCCAAAACCCTTCTACTCCTTCTTTGCTTTCCTAGACATATAGAAGTGACATTCATATTTTTGCTTATTACAGAAATCTCAAGAGGTTCCAAGACATGATTTTTGTAGATATTAGTACAATTATATACCTTAATTTAAATTAAAATATTTAAAATAATTATGATTGGTTATTTATGAACCATCCTCATGAAGTTGACTATGTTTTTTTACCTATTATTTCATGCACCCTATAGGTTTTACTCCACTTTTGTCAAGTCCATACATACCAGTTAGTGATGTTGGTTAAAAATTATGTATAATACGTACTTATATTCTCCACCTTATTTTTTTAAAATTATAATTATGTTTTGATGAGCAAAGTAGCTTATGTTTCAAGAGGAAGCACTTTTCTATGCAACAGATAGCTTTTAACCTTTTTCAGGAACTTCATGTTTGTTCATGGTTTAAAAGGGTCATGA